>JACEEZ010000974.1:232500-235345 GCA_016584305.1 Chionoecetes opilio | reverse complement strand
GAAAAAAGGGGGGAGAGAGAGAGAGAGAGAGGGGAAAGAAGAGAGAGAGAGAGGAGGGGGGAGAGGGGAAGATTGCTTTAAATTGCATTGCTAGACATATTGTGTGGAATGGGCGAAACCTTGACTATTTCAGTGGAGAGAGAGAGAGAGAGAGAGAGAAGAGAGAGAGAAGAGAAGGAGAGAGAGAGAGAGAGGAGAGAGAGAGAGAGAGGAGTATGAGGTTTCCATGGTGATCGTGGAACGGAGGAGGAAACGCTTTTATCTTTCTCTTTTTTCCTTTTAATTTTTGAGATAGTAAGAATAATAAAAGAGAAGACCTGGAATTTAGTTAATGATATGAGTGCTGCATCTCTCTCATCTCTCTCCTCTCGTCCGTTCTCCTCTCTCCTCTCTCTCTCTCTTCTCTCTCCTCTTTCTCTCTCTCTCTCTCTCTCTCTCTCTCTCTCTCTCTCTCTCTCTCTCTCTCTCTCTCTCTCTCTCTCCTCTCTCTCTTCTCTCTCTCTCAACAACACACCAGGAAAGACAGACGTTCCCATTCGTGATCAAAAACTGAGCAATGGATTTTTTATGCATTTTATAATTCTCAGCAAGGTGTTAGAGAGAGAGAGAGAGAGAGAGAGAGAGAGAGAGAGAGAGGAGAAGAGAGAGAGAAGAGAGAGAGAGAGAGAGAGAGAGAGGAGAGAGAGAGAGAGAGAGAGAGAGGCAAATACAAAAAGAAAGCGAACTACATCAGACATAATGATATAAATGACCACACACACACACAACACCACACACACACACACACACACAACACCCCCACACACACACAACACACACAACCCATTCTCGTGACCCATCTGCTGCTGCTATAATCTTACTTTCACCCAATGCCTTATTAAGTGGGTCTTGACGCAATCTTGTACTCTCTCTCTCCTTCTCTCTCTCTCTCTCTCTCTCTCTCTCTCTCTCTCTCTCTCTCTCTCTCTGTAAATATTTCGTTTTTCGCATAATAATTGAGGGGGGAGAGAGAGAGAGAGAGAGAGAGAGAGGAGAGAGAGAGAGAGAGGAGAGAGAGAGAGAGAGAGGAGAGAGAGAGTGAGAGTGAGAGAACACCTTACCCCACAATCATCGGAAATTATTACCTGACATGATTAACTCTCTCTCTCTCTCCTCTCTCTCTCTCTCCTCTCTCTCTCTCTCTCTCTCTCTCTCCCCCAGTAGTCACCTTCGGGCCCGTTACCCACGCCTCCTCACCACGCCCTCCTGCACACCCACGCACGCCTGCATGGCCTCCTCGCCCACGCCCGCCACGACCTTGCCCCACTAACCACGCCCACGCCCACACACACACACGCAGATAAGAGGTATATACGATGTACGTATGTGTATACCCCCTCAGATAGTGTACATACATGCAGTACACATAGTCATGATGCACACACACACACCTTGACATATAAAAGTCTAAGGAAGGTACAGTATTATCTTTTCTCTAGGCTACGTAAGAGCCCTCATAGCTCAGTCGGTAGAGCATTAGGCTTTTAACCTAAGGGTCCAGGGTTCGAGTCCCTGTGTGGGCTGTACTTTTTATGAAGTCTGTTATTCAGTTTTTATACTTACTCCATGTGTATAAGACTACTGTACGTGTTTAGCAAGCGCGCTTCACAACTGAGAAGTGCCGGGTTCGATCTCCGGGCGGAGCGGAGAAAGATGGGCGGTCTCCTTAAAACCCGAGCCCCTTTCCACCCAGCAGTGAATGGGTGCTGGTAATGGTTTCGGCCAATGCTAATGATGAATGATAAAATGTAGCTATGGAGACTGGGCCATACGAGTGTCTCAGGCCCTGTAAAATACAACTAGATTAATATACACACACACACACACACTCCAAGGTATACACGTGTCTGTATGTTTACACTGATGCGTACATACATACTGCATTGTGCACACATGTAGAGTATAATTATGCACACATCCACACACACACACACACACACACACACACACACACACACACACACACACACACACACACACACACACACACAAGCCATTTCCTGTTTCAATTATCTTCTCTTTATGCAAATCAAAGAAAAGCGCATTAATAAATACAACACCATCATTCTATTGCGCTTCATCATACATCACAATCATAATATATAAATAAATGAATTAATAAATATATTAATAATAGGAAAGACTGGAAAAGGTCATATCTCCCGCTCTGCCTTTGTGTGTGTGTGTATGTATGTATGCGTGCGTGTGTGTGTGCGTGTGTGTGTGTGTGTGTGTATGTATGTATGCGTGCGTGTGTGTGTGTGTGTGTGTGTGTGTGTGTGTGTGTGTGTGTGGTGTGTGTTGTGTTCTTGGTCTATTCTGATTGGACAGAGCCTTGACCTAATCCATGATGTAACTCCACCCATCCGTGCCGCTCCCCTCTCCCCCACTACCCCCCCCCCCCCTCACCCCACCCCAACCCCCTTTAGATTGTGTGGAATTGGAGAGACAGGTGGAAGGGTGAGGGGGTGAGTGGATGAGGGGGTGACTTGGTGTATATGGAAATGTGTGTTAAGGTGTGTGTGTGTGTGTGTGTGTGTGTGTGTGTGTGTGTGTGTGTGTGTGTGTGTGTGTGTGTGTGTGTGTGTGTGTGTGTGTGTGTGTGTGTGTGTGTGTGTGTGTGTGTGTGTGTGTGTGTGTGTGTGTGTGTGTGTGTGTGTGTTTCCAGGGCAATGGAACACGAGGATACGAACATATATAAATCTTGTGCGTGGGCAGAGGCGAGGTCAGGTAGGATGAAAGGTAGTGAGAGTGTAAACAAAGATGCCTAGGTAAAGATAGGTAGTAAAGGTAGTAAAGGTAGTAA
>JACEEZ010000974.1:157500-230000 GCA_016584305.1 Chionoecetes opilio | reverse complement strand
ACACACACACACACACACACCTGTTTATACAAATCCTTCCTTACTCTCTCTTACCCATTTCAACCTTATTCCTCCTCGGTGTATTTTGTCAACAGATAGAAAGAGGAGAACAGGTATCCCTCTTTACTCTCTCTTACTCTCTCTTACTCTATTTAATCAACCTTATCCACTTCTGTATTTTGTCAACAGATAGAAAGAGGAGAACAGGTATCCTCTTTACTCTCTCTAACTCTATCTAATCAACCTTATCCACTTCTGTATTTTGTTAAGAGAGCAAAGAATGAACAGGTATCCCTCTTTACTCTTACTCTCTCTTACTCTATCTAATCAACCTTATCCTCTTCTGTATTTTGTGAAGAGAGCAAAGAATGAACAGGTATCAGTGTAGAGGGATAAGAATAGGCGGAGGACAGAGTGTGGGAAACAAGAAGGGATGTTCACCTTGGGAGACGCCAGTGTTTAGTGGCGGTCTGTCCTTACGTTCCCTTGTCCTCCTACGTGTTGTGCGTCAGAGGGAGACAGAGAGAGAGAGCGAGAGGGAGCGAGGAGAGAGGAGAGAGGAGAGAGGAGAGAGAAAGAGGAGAGGAGAGAGAGAGAGAGAGAGAGAAGAGAGAGAGAGAGAGAGAGATATGTACTCACTGCACACGTAAAGCGAGGGGTTGCACACGTTCTCGAAGTACATCACGGCACAGTTACGAGGCGCCGCCGCACAATGCTTCCAATAACACGTGATCTGTGAGGGAGAGGAAGAGACTCAGTGACATTACCATACACCAACACCAACACACTGATGCACAGACGGACAGACCAACCGATGCACAGACAGACAGACCAACAGACACGCATACGAAGAGATATACGTTTGAGTTAAGGGAACGAACGGACAGACAAACCGATGCACAGACAGACAGACCAACAGACAGACACACGAAGAGATATACGCCTGAGTTAAGGGAGCGAACAGAAACAGAGTTAGGAACGAGACAGAAAGACAGAATGATAGATGGCAAATCGGAAATATAAGTAATAGACTATATCAAATTACCGAAAAAAATATGAAAGGATAAAGGAAAATCAGGTATAACATATTTACATTACTGAACAAGCGAACATAACAAAAAGAGGAATGAAGAACAGTTAAATAGACAAAGGAGGATCAGGTAGTAAACAAATCAAAGAACGAAAAAATAGATCAACAGACAGGTACACAGACAAAGGAGGATCAGGTACTAAACACATCAAAGAACGAAACAATAGATAAACAGACAGGTAAATAGACAAAAGGAGGATCAGGTATTAAACAAATCAAAGAACGAAGAAATAGATCAACAGACAGGTAAACAGACAAAGCAGCTTGCAAGGAAAAACACACAAACACACCACTAGAAGGACAGAGCAACACTTTGGGCAGCACCACAAATCAACGAAGCAATGATCCGGTCGTTACGAGGCACCAAATCCGGTTCAAGTCGAGGCTTCACCTGTTGTTTTGTCTGGCTGTTTATTGCAACATTGACCTAGATGCAAATGCTCCTCCAGGAATGTTTGATGCGAGAAGAATTATGTTTATGTTGAATGTTGAAAAAGAAAATGTTTATATATTTGACAAAGGTGCGTTAAATTCGTATTACATGTATATCTAGTTGACGCAAATATACATAGCTAGACACACACATACATACATACATACATAGTTACATACATACATAGTTACATACATACATAGTTACATACATACATAGTTACATACATACATAGTTACATACATACATAGTTACATACATACATAGTTACATACATACATAGTTTTACATACATACATAGTTACATACATACATAGTTACATACATACATAGTTACATACATACATAGTTACATACATACATAGTTACATACATACATAGTTACATACATACATAGTTACATACATACATAGTTACATACATACATAGTTACATACATACATAGTTACATACATACATAGTTACATACATAAATTAGCAGTAAGTAAGTAGATTCAACAGACATGGACAAACATACAATTAGGGAGAGAGCAAACACACACACACACACACACACACACACACACACACACGCACACACACACACACACACAAAGTTCAAGACAAATTTACATAATAATCACAACTTCAATCACAAAATCACTGCGCACCAGTTTTTTTATATCTTCGTACAGGCTTTAGACAAGCTTTAGATTAGATAAACTCTCTCTCTCTTTCTCCCTTTCTCTCTCGTTCTCTCTCTTTCTATCCTCTATGTCTCTCTCTCTCTCATTCTCTCTCTCACCATCCCCTTGCTTCCTCTTTCCCTCCTATTTCCATATTCTTTCTTTACATCTCTCTCTCTCCTCTCTCTCTCCTCTCTCCTCTCTCTCGTCTCCCTCTCTCTCTCTCTCTCTCTCTCTCTCTCTCTCTCTCACCCACCCTCTCACCCACCCTCTCATTCTCTCTCTCTCTCATTATCTCTCTCTTTCCCTCCTATTTCTTATTCTCTCTCTCTTCTCTCTCCCCCTTCCCCTCTTCTCTCTCTCCTCTTTCTCTATCCCTCTCCTTTTCCCCTCTCCTTTTCTCTCTCTCTCTCTCTCTTCTGTCTCTCTCTCTCTCACACACCCCACACCACCAAAAGTACCTGGGGGAAACCCATAACAGATCAGTAGTGGCAAAAGGGTGGGTTTTTTATTGAAATCTCGCTCGGGGAGTGCCGACTGCCACCCCGCAGGGAAAACCCGGTGCGGGGACGACAAAGAACCTGTAAAAATAATGGCCTTGAGATGGGGGGGAGGGGAGGAGGAGGGAAAGGTAATGATGATGGGGAAAAGAGCGTTTGGGCCCTAATTTTGAGGGGAATGGGTTAAAAAATGAGAAAGGTCGGGGGGGGGGGGAAGGGGGGGGAGGGGGAAGGGGGGGGAGGAGGGGAAGGAGGAGGAGGGAAAGAAAAGGGAAAGAAGGGGGGAAGGAAGGGGGAAGGGGGGAAAGGGAAGGGAAAGGGGGGAAGGGGGGAGGAGGAATAGAGAAAGGGGGAGGAAAAAGTGATAAATAGTCCCGGAAAAAGAAGGAAGATTTTCAAAAAGGGAAAAAGAGAAAAAAGAGAGGAAAAAAAATGATGAAAACGGGGTTTTAAAGGGAAAAAAAAGGAAAAGGGGTAAAAAAATGGGGGCAGGAAAAAGGGTGAGTAAGGGAGGGGTAATTTTGAAATTAGATTAGAAAAGTTAAAAAAAAGGTGGAAAAAAAGGGGGAAAATGATTAAGGAGAAAAATTTTAAGGGTGAAAAGGGGATTGAAAGTAAAAAAGGGTGAAAAAAAAAAGGGGAGAAAAGGGGGAGTAAGGGGGGAAAAAAAATGATTGGGAAAAAAAAAAAAAAGAAGAAAAGGGGGGAAAAAGGGACTGGAAAAAGGGGGAGAAAGGGAGGAAAGGGGAGGAAAAAAAAAATTTAAAAGGGTAAAAAGTGAGAAAGGAAAATTGGGGGGAAAAAAAAAAAGAAGGGGAACCCAAAAGAGAGAGAGAACACGAGGACATAGAGCGAAAAATGGAGAGAGAGAGGAAGAGAGGATGGAAAAGTGGAAAAAGGGAGAAAAGGGGATTTGGGGGTGACAAACAAAAGGGAAAAATAAAATAAAGGGAAAAACTGATATTTTTAGAGGAAGGGGAGGGTTTGGGGGAGGAAGGGAGGGGGAGGAAGGGGGTAAAAAAGAAAAGGAAAAAGGGAAAGAAAATAAATAAAAGGCTGAATGTGGGATGTGACGATGAAAGACGGGAAATGGAGAGAGAGAGAGAAGAGAGAGAGGGGAGAGGAGAAATAGAGAAGGGGGAGAGAGAAAAAGAGAGAGAGGGGAGGAAAAGGAGAGAGGGAGGGGGGGGTGGAAGGAAAAAAAAAAGAAGAGGAGTAAGGGAAAAAATAATTGAAGCTTTAAAAATAGGGGACGGAAGAAAGAGAGATGGAAAAGGGGGGAGAGGAAGGGGAGAAAAGGGAGGGGAGAGAGAGAGAAAAGGAAGAGAGGGGAAAAGAGAGAAGAGAGAAGAGAGAGATACTTATTGATACTGATAATTTATTGGCCCTTTGCCCTACAGTAAAGTAAAATATAGAAGAAAAAAAAAAAATTTTAAGGGAAAAAAATTTATTTTAAAGGGGTTTGGGCTGTTTTAGCCAAGCCTTTTCAGACCTGGGTTTCGAAACTAGTTGCCGATTTAGGGCGATAATTTAAACCCGGGGAAAAAACATTTTAAAAAAAAATCGCCCTTTAAATTTTAAAAAATTCCCAAACCAAAAATAATTATTAATTAAACAATTTGTTAATAAAATACAAAAATTAAAGTGAAAAAAAGAAATACAAAAGGAATAACCCCAAATCTCGCAATACGCAAAAAAGAGAGAGAGAGAGAGGAGAGAGAGAGAGAGAGGGGAGAAGAGAGAGAGGAGAGAGAGAGGAGGAGAGGAGAGAGGGACAAAAAAGAAAAAAAAAAAGTAGCTGTTTGGGGAAAAGAAAAATTTAAAAAAAAAAATTGAATGAAAAAAAGATAATGAGAAAAAAAGATTTAAAGAAAAGACGAGAGAGAGAGGAAAAGGGGGGAGAGAGGAGAGAGGGGAGAGAGGAGATGAAGAGGAAAAGAAAAGAGAGAGAGAAAGAGGAAAAGGAAGATAAAATAAAATTTTTTATCCTATCTAGGGCACTTTGCAAGACCAAACCCACAAGGTTTTTGCCCTTTCAAACGCCGCCCCCCCCCGGGTTTTTTACACGAAACTAGGCGGACTCGAAACCCGGGCCCAAAGCGCAGGGACTCTGCACATTTCAGGCTCACGTTCCCACCAACCCTTGGGCCCCCGACGGGCAGGGAAAGGAAGAGGAAAGGGAAAAAGGGGAAAAGGAGGGGGAGGAGGGGGAGGAGGAGGAGGAAGGTTTTTTTTTTATGGTGGGTGGTGGTGGTGGTGGTGGAGGGGTACCTACAAGGGAAAAAAACACCACCCCCAAAAAACAGGGTTCCCCTATTGTCATAAAGCCCACCAAACCCCCATCACCATCACCACCAACCCCACCCACCACACCAAACCCTCAAACCCCCCCAAACACACCCCACCATCACCATCACCACCCTCACCACCACCACAACCCCCTATTCACCCCTATCACCACCACAAAAGTTACAACAGCACCCCAAAAAACCACCCCCACACACACTCTACTTTTTCTCTCTCTCTCTCTAAACTCTCTTCTTCTTTTCTCTTTCTCTCTTCTCTCTTTCTCTTTTCTTTTCTTCTCTCTTCTCCTCTGTATGTCTCTCTCTCTGTGTGGCTTTTCTTTTTGTATGTTTTCCTCTATGTATGTTCCCCTCTCTCTCTCTCTTCATGTATGTATTTTTCTCTTTCTTTTTTGTCTCTTCTTAAAGTATGTCTCTCTCTTTCTTTTCTGTCTCTTTCTCTATGTTGGGTTTTCTCTTGGGTAAAATCTCTCTCCCCTTTCTGTGTCTGTCTCTGTCTCTCTTTTCTCCCTTTTCCCTTTTATGGTTTTCTCCCCTTTTAATTTCCTATTTTGGGGTATGGCTCCCCTTGTTTTTTCTCTCTCTGTGTATTCCCTCTCTCTCTCTCTCTCTCTGTTTCCCCTCTCTCTCTCTCTCTCTCTCCTCCTTCTCTCTCTCTCTTTTCTCTCTCTCCCTCTCTTCTCTTTCTCTCTAAGTAAGAAATTTTTCCCTTGGTCATTTCAGCGCCCCTTTTCCCATGTTTTCAGCCCCACGCCCACGGTTGTTTTGTTGTGTGTGGTGTGTGGGGTGTGTGTGTGTGTGTGTGTGTGTGGGGTGTGTGTGTGGTGTGTGTGTGTTTTGTGTGGTGTTATTTGCCGTTTTTTTGGGGCATTTTTCTTCTTTTTTCTTCTTTATCATTCTTGTCTTCCTTTCGTCCTTGTCCTTTTCCTAAATTTTATTTTCTTTGGGCTTTTCTTTTTCGATACGCATAGGGTTTTTGTTTTTTTTCTCTCTCTTCTCTCTCTCTCTCTCTCTCCCCTTCTCTTTTCTCCCCTCTCCTCTCTTCTCTCTCCCCTCTTTTTCTCTTTTTTCTCCCCTCTTCTCTCCTCCTCCCCCCGGGGGGGGACTTCTAATTTTTTTTTCTTCTTTTTAGCTTCCCCCAAATTTCCAAATATTTTTTACCCTTTCCCCCTCCTCCCCTCCTCCTCCTCCTCCTCCTCCTTCCCCCCCTCCCCCTCCTCCTCCTCCTCCTCCCTTTTTCCATTCCCCAATCTTCTTCTTGCCCCCCCTTTTCCCCCCCCCTTTCCCCCCCCCCCCTTTTTCATCTCTCTCCCTTCCCTCCTTCCCCTTTTCCCCCTCTCTTAATACCTTTTCCCCCCTTCCCCTCTTCCTTCCTTTCCCTTAAAAATTTTCCTTTTTTTTTTCCCCCCCGTTCCTTCCCTTTTTCCATTTCCTTTTTTTTTCCCTTCCCCTTTTTTCCTTCCCTTCCTTCCTTTTCCTTTCCCCTTCCTTTTCCCTTTTTCCTTTTCCCTTTCCCTTTCCGCTCTCGTTACTTCTCTCTTTTTTTTCCCTTCACTGTAAAACCTTGGGTGGAGAGAGAGGGGAAGGGGAGAGAAAAGGGGAGAGAGAGAGAGGAGAGAGAGGGAGAGAGGGAGGGTTAGGGGGGGAAAAAGGGGATGTGGAGAAAAGTTTTAAAATTTTCCCCAAAAACCCCCCCCTCTTATGCACCTGGGGGAGAGAGAAAAAGAGGGAGATAGAGGAGGGGAGAGAGGGGAAGAAGAGAAGAGGAGAGAGAGGAGAGGGGGAGGAAAAGGGTTTAAAATTTTTATTAAAACCGTCTCTTTTTACCCTGACCTGGGGGGGAGGAGAAGAGGGGGAGAAGAGAGA
The DNA here is from genome assembly GCA_016584305.1 of Chionoecetes opilio. Classification (NCBI taxonomy): domain Eukaryota; kingdom Metazoa; phylum Arthropoda; class Malacostraca; order Decapoda; family Majidae; genus Chionoecetes; species Chionoecetes opilio. Next base: position 223,140 of record JACEEZ010000974.1, on the reverse strand, counting down.
GAGAGAGAGGAGAAGAAGGAGGAGAGAGGGAGAGGGGAAAAAGAAATAAAAAGGGAGGGGAGAGAGAGGCGGAGAGAGAGAGAGAGAGAGAGGGGAGAGAAAAAAAAAAAAAGGAAATTTAATTTTTCCTTTCCCCGCCCACCTTCCCCCCCCACACACCTAAGAGAGAGAGAGGAGAGAGAGAGAGAGAAAAGATAAAAAAGAGAGTAAGGAAAAGAGAGGGGGAGAGAGAGAGGGGAGAGAGAAGGGGAGAGAGAAGGAAAAGGGGAAGAAGAGAGAGAGGGGGAGAGAGGAGAGAAAAAAAAACAAAAAATAGGGAAAAAAGAAGGGTATAGGGTAAATAAAAAAAGGAACCAAAAAAAAAACGGAAGGAAAAGAAAAATAAAATGAAAAATAGATCAAGGAAAAAAAAAAAAAAAAGAATGAAGGGAAAGATGCACAAAAGGGGACGCCCACTAGAATATTAATTAAGCGAAATTTTCGGGTAAAAATATTTTTTCCCGGCGAGTTTAAAAGAATTTTTTGTGCGTGCGTGGTGTTTTGTGTGTGCGTGTGCTGTGGGTTTTTGGGGGGGTGTGTGTGTGGTGTGGTGTGGTGTTTTGGGGTGTGTGTGGTAGGGGAAAGGGGGGGGGGCAGGGCTGGAAAGGGAAAGGGGTGAAAAAGTGGAAAAAACCTAAAAAGGGCCCCAGAAAAAATTGTATTATTTATAGCCGAAAGGATTTTAAAAAGGAAAAGCAGGGGGAAAGGGGGAAGGGGGAAAGGGGAAGGGGAAAAGGGGAAAAAAAAGGGGGAGAGGAGGAGGGGGAGGAGGAAGAAAGGGGTGGAGGAGGAAAAAAGGAGGAGGGAAAAGGAAAGGGGGGGAGGAAAAAAGGAGGAGGAAGGGGGAAAAGGGAAAAAGAGGAGGTGGGGGGAGGGAAGGAAAGGGGGGGGGAGGAAGAAGAAAAGGAGGAGGAGGAAGAAGAGGAGGTGGAGGAGGAGAAGGAGGAGGAAGAGGAGGAGAAGGAGGAAGAAGAACAGGAGGAGGAGGAAAAAGAGGAGGTGGAGGAGGAGAAGGAGGAGGAACAGGAAGAGGAGGAGGAAGAAGAACAGGAGGAGGAGGAAGAAGAGGAGGTGGAGGAGGAGAAGGAGGAGGAAGAGGAGGAGAAGGAGGAAGAAGAACAGGAGGAGGAGGAAGAAGAGGAGGTGGAGGAGGAGAAGGAGGAGGAACAGGAAGAGGAGAAGGAAGAAGAACAGGAGGAGGAGGAAGAAGAGGAGGTGGATTTACATAGGATTACATAGGAGTAACAGACACCAGGAGACCTATTGGTCCATAGCGAGGGTATCTGCTGAACTACATATTACTAACTATCAACTACTTGTAAGAAAACAGTTGGAAAATGATACCATGTCCCTAAAGAGGATAGGAACATGGAAGTTTCTTTAGGCAGAATGATAGGGTATGAAAATACTAACTAAAAACTACCACTACCACTAAACTAATCGATACGGGGAACTAGATACGAATTCGCACTATCAAAACCCATTTACTTTCAGTGCGCGTAAGTTGTTTTGAATGTAGTTATTGTTTTGGGCTCCGACAACATTTGCTGGTAACTTGTTCCATCGATCAACGACTTAACATTGAAATAATTTTTACAGAGATCGGTGAGCAACGTTGACCGTTTAGTTTTAAACCATTTTTTCTTGTTGCATTGAGTTTTAAAGCTCGAATAGGTTCTCTTGATTAATGACATCAAAACCTTTTAGGATCTTAAAGGTTTCTATCAAGTCCCCACGGATTCTACGGAGGAGGAGAGAAGGAGGAGGAGAAGGAGGAGGAGGAGGAGAAGGAGGAGGAACAGGAGGAGGAGGAGGAAGAAGAACAGGAAGAGGAGGAGGAGAAGGAGGAGGAGGAAGAACGGGAGGAAGAAGAGCACGAGGAGGAGGAGGAGGAGGAAGAGAAGGGTATGAAGGAAAGAGGTTGTTTATACACGAGATGAATGGCACGAGTTAAATATTTGGGCATTGAAGAGTTACTGTATATAATCTTGGTGATAGGAAGTATTAAAAGAGTGCCCAGACTCTCTCTCTCTCTCTCTCTCTCTCTCTCTCTCTCTCTCTCTCTCTCTCTCTCTCTCTCTCTCTCTCTCTCTCTCTCTCTCATTACTGCTACGTTTTACTCCTCTTCTCGTATTTCTTCCTTCCTTCATCCTCGTTTATCCTTCTTATCTCTCCCCACCACTATCTTCCCTCATCTTCTTACTTAACACACACACACACACACCCTCTCTCTCTCTCTCTCTCTCTCTCTCTCTCTCTCTCTCTCTCTCTCTCCCCCTCTCTCTCTCTCTCTCTCTCTCTATCTTCCTTCACCCTTCAAACTCATGGCCTTGTCCTTCCATTACGTATAACACTGTCCTTCTCTCCCCTCCCTCCTTCCCTCTATCTCTCCTTCCTTCCCTCTCTCCCCTTCCCTTCCTCCTTCCCTCCCTCCTTCCTCCTCCCATCTTCCCTCTTTCCCTCCCTCTCTCTCCATCCTTCCCTCTCCTTCCCTCCCTCTCCTTCCTTCCCTCTCCCTCCTTTCCTCTCTCCTTCCCTCCCCCTCGCAGATGCTCACCGTTGATTGGTTGTCCCGTGTAGAGGCTCACACGGCCGTCACCAATCGTAGCTGTGGAGAGAGAGAAACAAGTCAGGGATGAACATAAGAACATAAGAACATAAGGAGCTAAAGGATGGTTGTTAATGGGTGGTAGTGGGAGAGAGAAGAGAGGAGAGAGAGAGGAGAGAGGGGAGAGAGGAAGAAGAAGAGAGAGGGGTAGAAGAGGAGAGGAGGGGAGAGAGATGCAGCAGTAAGATAAATGCGAAGCAATGAAAGACAGTAATAGCAAAAGTGGGGAGGAGGAGAAGAGAGAGAGAGAGAGGAGAGAAGAGGGGGAGAGAGAGAGAGAGAGAGAGAGAGAAGAGAAGAGAGAGAGAGAGAAGAGAGAGGAGAGAGAGAGAGATAGGGGTTGTTGTTGTCATGATCAGCAGGTTCAGCAGTAGCACGCAACTCAATGTCACTCACCTAAGGCGTTTTCTGCGGGGATCCTGATTGCAACCGAAAATTTTTCGGTTGCTCAAATTTCGATCCCTGTTCAACCATCCAGGGAAGATGATTGGCCCGACCCGCAATCATTTGTTGTTGTTGTTATGACCGTTTGCAACCGAAAATTTTCCGATTGCAACCAAAAATCCCCCGCAGAAAACGCTTTTACTGTCCCTCCACACACACACACACACACACACACAACACACCACACACAACACACACACACACATACACATACACACACACACATACACACACACACACACCCACACACCTTGTTGCGAAGTGGAGCAGGCTGCCAGCAGCACCAGGAGGGGCAGCCCGGCGCGCCCCACCGCCGCCTGGGGGAGAGAGGACACGGACAGGTATAAATAGTAGTCAAGGAACAACACAGGCTTCAATTATACACACACTGCTACACCTTGTTTATATGCTTGTTTAACTACTACTACTACTACTTCTACTACTACTACTACTACTACTACTACTACTACTACTACTACTACTAAATGATACCTCCACTCCATGTTTATTTATGAAATATACGCGGGCTCCACGAATTGGAGGTCAGTAGCCCCAACTCCGGTCGCTACTGACTGTAGCATCCAACCATACTACTACTACTTATCTATTATTTACTTCATTACAATTCTTATTTACCTCTCTACACTATCTATACTAATATGACGCTCTCCACTACAGTGGCCTGGTAGTCCAGGCCAGCTATATCGATGGTTGTGGGGGCGGAATATCTAGTACCCCTGAGACATAGGAGGGCAGACCTGAGCAGGGAGAAGGAGAGACGGCATCTCATCCAGGAGACAACGTGGCTCCTTGACTGGTGCTTCTTTTCTGCCATTACATCTGCTAGTCTTGAATAGAAGCACTTGGCCTTGGGGCCCATCCCGCCGGACGTAATGAAGACCAGGGGTGTGAAGCTGCCCTGATCAACATTTTGAATCCTATCCCCATACGCCCTGATTTTCTCCTGCTCATTCTTTTGGTGAGCAGCTTCCAGTGAGATCCCCCGGTGGCAGGCGGCCATCGGATCGAAGATTCTGATGTCCATGAAGGCTCTCTGTCCTCTACTACTACTACTACTACTGCTACTACTACTACTACTACTTCTACTACTACTACTACCAGGAGCGCACCCAGGATTTTTTTTTCGGGGGTGGGGGGCAGACTTTTTTTGTCGCCAGCCAGTATATAGCAAACCCGCCAGATTTCTCGTAGCCTCTGGATGGTAAATTTTTCTGCCATCAGCTGATTCCCTTTCAAGGCCTTATTTCTTATTTCTGCTACTGAAACAATAGTTTTTGGTAGTTAAGATGCGTGTCCAAGGCATTACGTGAAGCATAAGTGCGACCAAACCAAGGTAGATGTTCACGGTCACGTGTCGCGGTCACATCGCTAGAACCTATAATTGATTTTTTAAACTGACTGTTAGTGTATTCTGATTTCTTACAGGAAAGAAAATTTCGGTGGGGGGGGGGGACATAGCCTATTGGCCCTCCCCTGGGTGCGCCCCTGACTACTACCACTACTACTATTTCTATACTACCTCCAGCACTACTACTATTGCTGTCTTTGCTTCTACTATTTCAATCAATGTTATCTCTTCAAACACATTATCAGAAATCATTATCATATTAAACTTGTCATAACCTCCCTACCACCACCACACCACCACTACCTTCACCACCACAATCACCACCACCACAAGCATACGTCCTAGCATCATTATCCTCTACCACTATCGCATTCTAGCATTATCCTCGCCACCATTACTTTATATTGCTCTCTTACCATAAAAAGCAAGTGCTGCCCAACTTCATATACTAAACGGAGAGAGAGAGAGAGAGAGAGAGAGAGAGAGAGAGAGGAGAGAGAGAGAGAGGAGAGAGAGAGAGAGGAGAGAGAGAGAGAGAGAGAGAGAGAGAGAGAAGAGAGAGAGAGAGAGAGAGAGAGAGAGAGAGAGAGGAGAGAGAGAGAGAGAGAGAGAGAGGAGAAGAAGAGAGAGAAGAGAGAGAGAGAGAGAGAGAGGAGAGAGAGAGAGAGAGAGAGAGAGAGAGAGAGAGAGAGAGGAGAGAGAGAGAGAGAGAGAGAGGAGAGAGAGAGAGAGAGAGAGAGAGGAGAGAGAGAGAGACGAGAGAAGAAGAGAGAGAGAGAGGGAGAGAGAGAGAGAGAGAGGAGAGAGATGGAGAGAGGAAGAGAGAGAGAGAAAGAGGAGATGAGAGGAGAGGAGAGAGAGCGAGAGAGAGAGGAGAGAGAAGAGAGAGAGGGAGAGAGGAGAGAGAGAGAAGAGGAGAGGAGAGATGCGAAGAGAGAGACGAGAGGGAGAAGAGGAGGACAGAGGGAGAGAGAGAGAGAGAGGATGTATAAAAAACTGCAATAAACTTAACTATTGCATATCTATAACTCATTAAACACCAAAAAATAACAATAAAAAAAAATCATCACGATAAAAAAACAACTGATGATTTATCGCTAAATTCTGGGGGGTTTTCATCGATTCGGAACTTCAGTAAGAGTAAGTTGTCATCGTTTATCAGCAGCAGCATCCACGGGAGAAGGATTTTGTTAGGCAGATGGTGGGTGATGTGTGTGTGTGGTGTGTGTGTGTGTGTTGTGTGTGTGGTGTGTGTGTGTGTGTGTGTGTGTGTGTGTGTGTGTGTGTGTGTGTGTGTGTGTGTGTGTGTGTGTGTGCAGGTTTGTTGAGTGAGGGAGATGAATATATGGATGGACGAAGCAGGTGGGAGAAGGCTTAAGTGTGTGTGTGTGTGTGTGTGAGGGAGGAGAGGGAGATGAGAGTGAGAGATGAGAGGAGAGAGGAGAGAGAGAGAGAGAGAGAGAGAGAGAAGGGGAAAGGGTGGTAGACAGACAGCGCGGCAAAAAAGTACAAGCCGAGACAAACGAGACAGATTGACACACACACACACACACACACACACACACACACACACACACACACATACACACACACACACACCACTTGGCTTCGGCCAACACAAAGCACTAAGGATGAATGATAAAAATGTTGATATGGAGACGGGGCCACACGATCATTGCTCTGGCCCTGTAAAATACAACTAGATGAATACAACTAGATGAATACACACACACACACACACACACAACACACACACACATAGGTTAGTCAAGTCAAGATTAAACGAATAGAATGAAAAATATATGACCAGAGAGAGAGAGAGAGAGAGAGAGAGAGAGAGAGAGAGAGAGAGAGAGAGAGAGAGAGAGAGAGAGAGAGAGAGAGAGAGAGAGAGAGAGCTTACTAATCAGGCCCTCTTATTGGCTATTGTCTGGTTTCATTGTAAGTAAATCTGTTTGTCACTTGAGTTTTGATCGCTACCTAATACGATTGATCTTTCATGGAGACGGGGTCAATTCATGTCTTTTTATTTCATCTATAATAATATAAGCGAAAGTGTGTGTGTGTGTATGTGTGTCTGTGTGTGTGTGTGTGTGTGTGTGGTATAGGTTCCGCCCCCCGTGGCGGAATCCCATCATATACCACATTTTTGGAACCAGGTTGACCAGGGGAAGGTTTTAAGCCCACTTCTGAGATGATCCGATCACTTTTTTTTTTTTTTTTTAGCAGCCTATTAGCGATAATTGTGAAAAAAAGTGGGTTGCGAGAATTGAGGAAACCTTGATGTAGGGTGATGGGTAATGGGTGAGTGAATGGGTGGGGTGATGGGTAATGGGTGTGGGGTGATGGGTGAGTGAATGGATGGGGGGTGATGGGTGATGGGTGAGGGAATAGATGGGGGGTGATGGGTAATGGGTGAGTGAATGGGTGTGGTGATGGGTAATGAGTGAGTGAATGGGTGGGGGGTGATGGGTAATGGGTGAGTGAATGGGTGGGGGGTGATGGGTAATGGGTGAGTGAATGGGTTGGGGTGATGTGAATGGGTTGGCGTTAATACATACATTTCTACATCCAAGATTTCAGGAAAGTTAGAAGGGGCTATCTGGAGAGTCTGTGTTTGGTGGGCCTTCGGCCCACCAAACACAGGTGGTGGGCCAAAGCCAATAGCCCTCCGCAGGAGCTAGTCAAAAAGTCCGCCCGGAGGGCGGCTTTGCGGCTAGTATTCTATATAGTTGTGTTTTTACAGGGCCTGAGCTACAATCGTGTGGTCCCATATCCGTATCTACATTTATCCAGTCTTTCTTTCACAGTGTGTGTGTGTGTGTGTGTGTGTGTGTGTGTGTGTGTGTGTGTGTGTGTGTGTGTGTGTGTGTGTGTGTGTGTGTGTGTGTGTGTGTGTGTGTGTGTTAAATAAAATTTAAATCCCTTCCACGTTTTTGTGCTTGCCTGTTTTCTCCCGCCTCAGGCTCCTCCCTGCCACCCACCTGTCCATCTGAGGCATTCTCTCCCGTCCCTGCACCAGCCTCCTTCCCGCAGCCTGCCTCACTCACTCCCTTCAGCCCTTGCCGTCCCATCCTCGCGTGCTCTCATCCCCAAAGCCTTTAAAGTAGGTTACTTTTAAAGGCTTTGCCCATCCCTTTCGCCTGGCCTCCTGTCTCCTCTGCCTTTCACATTGACGAGTACTTCATCCTTTCCCTCAAGTCTCTCTCAGCGCAAGTTTAGATCAAGTTTTACTTTCATATCCCTTCCCCAAACACATGCCTATACTGCCCCTCTCTTTCTCCTCCTCCTCCTCCTCCTCCCGGCCACCTGCTCCACACACTAACAGGCAGCGGGAGGGAAGCGTAAACTTTAACCTTCACCCAGTCATTTCGACTCTCAAGTCTCAAGTCCCGAGAAACGTGACGCTTCATAAGCGTTGGATACTTCCATGTCTTGACGGCGACGCAACACTCTAGCGCAGTGGTTCTCAACCTGGGTTCGATCGAATCCCAGGGGTTCGGTGAGCCAGTCTCAGGGGTTCGGCGGAGGCCCTCCGAAACACATTGCAATTTTTCTATTATTGTAATGCTGGATTATTCACCATTGTTAATTATACGCGATATTATCGTATATTTAAGCAGTGCGGTGGAGGGAGAGTTATGTGTGGGTGTGTGTATGTGTGTTTGTGTTCGCCCGCCTCTCTCCCTTTCGAGCAGTGGGGCATATAGGGGGGAGCACTCGGCCATGCCCCCCCCCCCTTTCGTCCCAAAGGGAATTTTTTTTTTTTTGTCATTGCATATCAAATTAGTGCAATATATCCCTTCTAATGCCTCAAAAAGCCCCTAAAAATGTTAGATTTTCAAAACATTTCGTGACCCTCTCCTTAGACCACCCAGCTGTAGAGGCTTGCTTCGCTCCACTCACCCCCACCCCCTCCCTTTCCAAGGACCTTTATACGCCAATGCTTCCGAGTCCTTCCTTCCTTATTCTTATTATCCAAATATACTCTTGAATTTTAATGCATTTTTTCTTAGATTTTTATTATCTTATTTTTCTTCCCATATTTGAGGGGTTCGGCTAGTGTGCGGAGGTTTTCGTGAGGGTTCGGCGCCTCTGAAAAGGTTAAGAACCACTGCAGTCTAGCGCGTTGGTCTTGACGCCCTTGATGTGCCGCTGGCTTGGTGCTGTATCCTGGAAGACGTGGGCGGAGTAACGGTCTCGCAGGTAGTGGAGGAGGCACTCCACGGGTAACGCCCTTCTCTCCATGAACCGTCCATGGCACCAGCTGGCAGGGGGCTTCACCGTATCGCCAAACTTCGGCGTCCCAGGCGATTGACCTCGTCCTCTCCGTCGTGTGTAGTCTGCGACGCTTGAGGACTTTGGTCCATCACGGGGTCTGCCTCCTGCTGGGGGAGGACCTGCTCGCCAGCCTCCACCAGCATGTCCTCCACCTCAGGGTCCTTGTTTTTTTCTGGGGTTGTTGTGTCTTCCAGGCGAGGCTCGACCTGCTCGTCCTCGGCCTTGGGCACCGCTGCCACCTGAAGGCCCGCCTCCAGTCCCTTCCAGTAACTTCAATTAATTCAGTTCCTTTTAAAGCCAAACCCCCTGACTGCTTTGTTTTATTAATTCTCTCTCTCTCTCTCCTCTCTCTCTCTCTCTCTCTCTCTCTCTCTCTCTCTGTTACATGTTAGCATATTCAATTAATGCAACTGATTACTTATAATCTAATTGAACTAATTGGGTAAAATTTTTATGCAATACAACTTAGTTTCATATAAATATATATCAAATATTTATTTATATTAGATTCATTAATGATAAATCTTCAAGTGTGTAAATATAGGAGCCTTTTCAGAGAGTTTACTCTATACAGGCTCAGCCAATATTATATCATTATGTATGTCATGTTTTATTACATGTATAACAGATTGGCTAAATAAATGTATAAATCTAAATCTAAAATAAATCTAAAATCTCTCTCTCTCTCTCTCTCTCTCTCTCTCTCTCTCTCTCTCTCTCTCTCTCTCTCTCTCTCTTTTTCTATCTCTCTCTCTCTCTCTCTATCTATCTATCTATCTCTCTTTCTCACGCGCCATAAGTCTACGTTCCCTCCTCGCCTTCCTTCCTTCCCATCCTTTGCGCATCTTCCCTTGCCTTTCGCTCTCTCATTCCCTTCCTTTAAATATTTTCTATTATATTTTTCGCTTTAAATTTTTCTATCGCTCCTTTCTTTTTTTATTTTTCTTCTCTGTACACCCCACTTTTGTCCATAACTCTCTCTCTCTCTCTCTCTCTCTCTCTCTCTCTCTCTCTCTCTCTCTCTCTCTCTCTCCGCCGTACCCTTTCCCCCCTTCGGACCTGATCAAAGGAAACCATCAGGGGGGGGGGGGGAGGGGCCATTATAAACATAGCGAGAGTTGAAATGTTTAATAAAGCGACGCCCCTCGTGATTTAAGGGAGTCGTAAATATATAGAACCAGAGGAATAGGAAGAAATAAAAAGATAGACCAGCTGGTTTCTCTCAAGGCCACACACACACACACACACACACACACACACACACACACACACACACACCACACATACTTACACCCACACACGCACACACACATTTGATGAAAAACTGGGTGAATATTGAGTTTGAAGATAAAAAAACTGGTTAGATTCAGATATGGGAACAGGATCGCATGCGTATAATCTAGGCCCTGTGTGCTAGTATTAGGTAAATACGACAAAGTTAACAACACACACACACACACACACACACACACACACACATACAGACACAGACACACACATACATACATACACACACACACACACACACACTATCACACACGTATATAATATCCTACCCTATACTACTACTACTATTACTACAACAACTACTACGACTACTACTATCATTGCCATTGTACGATTATAGGCAATAGTAAACAACAATAGCAGTAGCAACAACAACAACAACAACAACAACAATAAAGATCACACGCATCAATTCCTCCTCAAGTAAGTATAAATTGTCCCTTTGCTTTGCCAAAACGAATCATGGTTTGCGCGGCTACGTCTCTTCTTTGGCGCTGAAGTGTCCCTATCCTCCTCTGGCCTAGGTGTGGGGGGGGGTGAGGGGTGGAGGAGAGTGAGGGTTGGGGTGGAGGAGAGTGAGGGTGGGGGGTGGAGGAGAGTGAGGGTGGAGAGTGAGGGTGGAGAGTGAGGATGGGTGGAGGAGAGTGAGGGTGGGAGGTGGAGGAGAGTGAGGGTGGGGGGGTGGAGGAGAGTGAGGGTGGGAGGTGGAGGAGAGTGAGGGTGGGAGGTGGAGGAGAGTGAGGGTGGGAGGTGGAGGAGAGTGAGGGTGGAGAGTTAGGGTGGAGGGTGAGGATGAGAGGAAGATGTCCAAGGAAGAAGGCAAGGAAGGGAGGCGTGATCAAAGGTGTATTAGGTTAGGGAAGAGTAGGTGTTCAGTGATAGGTAAGATGAAGATGAGGAGGAAGAGGAGGAGGAGGAGGAGAAGAAGGAGAAGAAGAAAGTAGCTATGTGGCAAAAAATAGGAAAGTTTGTTAAATGCTATTGCAAGAGGTATCAGTGGAAAGGTCTTGAAAAAAACTTTCCAATGACACCAAGATGACCCTCCTAGGACCTAAAATAAGAAAGTTACATCAAATAGAAGTTCGCCTTTTGGGCATATTTTTTTCTTATAAAAGCAATAGGATGATTGTGACCGATAAAAATTTGGCATAATGAACACTCAGCCAAGAACACTCAGGTTAGGTTAGGTTTCATTAAAACATAAGGTTAGGTTAGGTTTCATTTTTTTTTTTTTTTTTTCATTTTTTTTTTTTTGGTTTGCGCAAAATAAAACTAGCACCATTAGAACAAGCACCTATTGTAGGCCAAGAAAAAGTAGTTGGTGTCTCTGAAAACGAACGTGAAACTCTCCTCCATAATTACCAAACAAACAAACAGAACGAACGAACAACGAAATGAAAAACAGTGCATTGGCATCGATTACAGGTAGCCTAATAAAATTGTTGCTACTCGATAAAAACTTATCAAATTCGACATATAGACGGACAAATAACTAAAGAAACTTATTTTATTAGTTTCAAGATTGATTTCACTCGCCTTCAGCAAAATTGACGAGCGTTTTGGCGACCTGTCACGAAACACATCTCCATTTTCGCGGAATGTGCGTGATTTCAGAAATGTTCTGAGAATTTTCGAGAATTGTTTCTGCAACGAGTTGAGGGGTCAATGTGTGTACTACGTCATCAAATCATGTGTAAGCTCGTGCAATCACAGGAAAACACAAAAAAAACTGATTTCTTAGGGGGTTCACAACACAACTTTTGCGCTAAATTTTGCCAATTTCGATGAAAAGAAAACGGGGCTGAGCTGAAATGTTGACAAAGTTGTCAAGCGTGAAATCGGAGAATATGCACATACCTAAAGAAAGGTAGTTGAAGAAGCGACGAAGGAAAAGAGGAAGAAGTGTACAGGAAAGGAGAATAAAGGAAGTGTTCAAGGAAAAGGTAAGATAGAAGATGTTATAAGAAAAAGGAAGAGAGGAAATAGTGAGAAGGAAAAGGAGGAGGAGGAGAAAGGTGATTGAAGAAGCGACGAGTGAAAAGAAGAAGATGAGTGCAGGAAAGGAGAATGAAGATGTTACAAGAAAAAGAAGAGAGGAAAAGGGTCTTGTTCGTGTATAGGGAGAGATGAGTGGAGATGAGTGGAGAGGGTGTCTATGGATGGGGTTTATGGGGTGTGTTGTGGTGTGGAGGGGCGGGCAGGAGGGGTGTGTTATATGGAGAGGTGAGTGGCATATTCTCCTTTTCTGGAAGAGTATGTGGCGTTTACTCTTGAACACGTCAGGTTAGGTTACGTTAGGCTACGGATAGGGTAGGTTAGGTCAAGATTAATATACAAAAAAGTCTATAGATCATGGGTTAGGTTTCCCTTATCACGTGAAATTAACTTTGCGTGGGAATCACAATGAGGGTATTTTCCTATGGTTGGTTTCGGAGCTACAGCCAAGCGTCTTCACTCGTAAACCACATACTCGCATAGAGAACGGGAAAATGCGAGCCCTTTGTCTGAAGGGGTCTCACACATCTTATCCCCCCACCACCACTTCTCACCCCCACTACTATAATCATTCTCATATTTTCATACTTTGCTCCCTAAATTTTTGAATGTACTATACTTAATACTCTGAATATAGCTACTTATAATTTCATGACCCTTGACTCCCTTTGTGGCAGCTAGAAAAGCGTCTGACGGAAGTGCCTAGTTAAGTGCCTTGGGTTTTTTTCTCCATCTCGCTGGGAAAGTTTCTATCCCCGTAATAGGTAAAGGATTTCCCGCCCTTGACATTTGTCGCCTGATGACTTTCCTCTTTTATGGGAACTGCTGAGTCCCTCGCACGTGATGGCAGGAACATCAACAACAATAATGATGATGATGATGATAGTAGTAATAATAGCAATGATAACAATAGTAGTGATAGTAATAATACAAAAAAATAATAATAATAATAATGATAATAATTGATTATAATGGTGATGACAGAAGTAATTGCAATGATAATAAAAAACAATGATATATGATAACGAAAATAATAATATAAGTAATGGTAATAATAACAATAATGATGATTAATATAACAGTACTTGGTCGGATTCGAACCCTTGTCTTAGCTCCCTCAGCCACACGGACGTTAAAAGGTAATAATACTAATAAGATAAAGATGATAAAGATAATAATAATAGGTGATTAAATAGTGATGATAATAATAATGATAACGATAATGATGACGATGGACTTACTACAGAGTCATAAGATATCGCCATAGGTGTTTATACGCTTCTTGTGTACTGCCGTGGGCGCGCTGGGTGGCGAGGTGACTGGCGGGCGAGACTTCAACTCCTGAGTGAAAACAGGGAGGGAGAGAGGAGGAAGAGGTGACCTGAACGCCACGAGGAATCAGCTGAGACTAAAACCCTTTCCTCCATTCAAGCTCCTCCCGCCATCACCTCGAGGTCACGTGACTTCCTACGCTGTGACGTCACCCACCATGCTGCACACCTCATGTTTATGCTGTGCCATGACGCTGTGATGCTGTAATGACGCTATATTTCACTATCATCTCGTATTTTCCAGTCGTGTCTGTACCATGGGTCAGGTGTGGGTGGGGTTAGAGGGTGGGTTAGGGTGGTGGGCAAACGTTCATTCACACGTGGGTCTGTAAATGTAAAGGCCACCTGCTCACCGCTCAAAGCCTTATAATTTTTTTCCTGGTGTCTCTCTTTCTCTGACTGGTCTTACGTATGCACAGCGTCATGTCTGTCTGGGTATTGTTTGAGGTAATGTTGGATGAGGCTGAGAGGGTGAGAGCTGGGCGACTATATTATGTAGTGACCTTATTATTTTCTTGTAACCTCTCCTATCTATCTATCTCGTTCTCCTTCCTTTCCTCCTCTTTTTTCTAAGCTCTCATCGTCTTTTTCCTTCTCCTAATGCGTTCTATTTTTTACCTATACCATCTTTTTCGTAATGCGTTCTATTTTTTACCTATACCATCTTTTTCCTCATGCGTTCACCTATCATCCTTTTCCTAATGCGTTCTATTCTCTACCTATCATCTTTTTCGTAATGCGTTCTATTTTCTATCTACCATCTTTTTCGTAATGCGTTCTATTTTTTACCTATCATCCTTTTCCTAATGCGTTCTATTCTCTACCTATCATCTTTTTCGTAATGCGTTCAATTCTTCACCTATCATTCTTTTCCTAATGCGTTCTATTCTTTACCTATCATCTTTTTCCTCATGCGTTCAATTCTTCACCTATCATCCTTTTCCTAATGCGTTCAATTCTTTACCTATCATCTTTTTCCTCATGCGTTCAATTCTTTACCTATCATCCTTTTCCTAATGCGTTCTATTCTTTACCTATCATCCTTTTCCTCATGCGTTCAATTCTTTACCAACCATCCCTTCCTAATCTCTCTCTCTCTCTCTCTCTCTCTGCAGTGTGCTAGCATGACGGGGTGTTTGTTATTGGCACCTCACCGCTACGATGCCTCCACGGTGACGTCACGGCGCCTGCAGGTGTGTGTGTGGGTGTCGCGTGTTGTGCCTCGATATGCTACGACGCGCTCTGCTATTGGTACATGTATTTAATAAATGTTTCCTAATTGGCAGGCAGTATTGATTATATAACACTAAATTCATGTTTAGTACTGTGTTGAAGGGGTTATGGTAGACAGTAACGGATATTAATTAATATGGAAAAAGGGTATTGTTGAAATCGAAAGAGTATTGAACATGAAAAACAATGTATTGCTGAAATCGAAAGTGTCAAGTTTATTCAAAAGCAAGGTCGTTATATTAGTTGAATTACGTAATATAAGGTCAGATATCTTTTATGTAGTCATACTCCGTGTTTATATACTTTCTCAAGGGGGACTATTTATGGTGGTATTACGTACAGCAAGTTAGTTTCTCGATACGCTGTGACTCGCATTTCTATTCCTTCCTTGTCGCCACTCTCCGTGTTGACTTCCCTAAATACTTAACCCCTTCAGACACAGATTTTTCCATTAATATATAAAATTGTCTGTTGTTAGCCATAAAATTTCGAAAAGTAGCTAAATACACCAAATTAGCTACCGTAGATAACAGTAAAGTCGCCAGGACAACTTTTTTTTTCTGTTTACAGACGTGTGGTGGCGTTAATACTTACATTTCTACATCCATGATTTCAGGAAAATTAGAAGGGGCTATCTGGAGAGTCTGTGTCATTTTGTGTCTTCATCTGTGTAATAGTATGGCTATAAATGAACAAATTACAAAAATATCACCAGAGTAGCGACCAATAGTAAGGTCGCCAGTTAGTGTTTATTTACTGTGTCCCCCCACGTCGTCGTCGCCCGAAAAAAAAACGAGTAGTGAAATTTGAAACTGTAGCTATATACTTGCAGATACAAAGCATAAAACAACGCTGAAACAAGGTAGATTATACAGTCATGATATAAACTACTGTGTATCATCTTCAGTGGCACATACAAATCAGTAACCTAGTGATGCTATAATTCGTAATATTTGGCGTCTGGCGACATTATTGCAGCTGGCGACTATACTGTTATCTACGGTAGTGGACAAGGATACTAAACAGGTCATATATATATATATATATATATAACACAGTGCTTATATTAACAAAATCGTCTTATGGTATACCCAAAGTAGGCTACAATGGAAATTACGTTCTGGGCCTAAAGGCGTTAATTAAGTTCCTAATAAGGTCGCGTTAATGACACCCCCGCGTTACTTTGTCGCTTGCTGGTGTCAAGGTAAACTTTGTGTCGCAACGATGGTGTTTGTTTATCTTGAAGGGGTGACTCATCTTTTGTGTAATATATGTAGACAGATTCAGGTGTCAGGAGCCGTGGCGGACACGAGGAGACGGGTGAATGTGTCTACTGTCCCTGTGTGGGTTCTGATTGGTTAGCCTGAGTGCCATTCCAGATCTCCTTGTGTATCATTGGCTGACGGGTATTGGACGCACCCACCCTGCCTCCCTTCTCTTCTCTCCCCCCCCCCCCCCCCCTCCGCCACGCCCTGCCCTCAATGATTATAATAGTGATGATTATGATGATTTAGTTGCTATCAAGGCACCGTAGCAGCTTAAGCAATCCCGAAAATATCAGTATGAAATAGTAAATCTAAAAGAAAAAGTGCTAGCAGATAATAATATATACCATAACGAAGGTAGGCTATATATTATTATGAATGAAAATTAATAAAAAGAGAGCAATAAAAAGTATGAATGCAGCACTTTCCTTAATTAAGAATGAATGATTAATATGCGCAGCTGTTGCTTGTGACCTTGAGACTTCCAGAGAAACTAAAATTTTCTCGTATTTATTTGCGCAATCGGTAACTGGAAGACATCAGGAAAATTTTCATTCTTTATCTCCCGGCGTGACGTCATAGGTGAAGAAAATTCCTATACTTATGACCGACCAAAAACGCCTTGAAAAAACACATAGCCTTCAAATAATGTCTTATCCCCTTCACGCCCAGATCTTTACTTTGCTATAAAAACTTGTCTGTTTAGCCATAAAATAAAAACACTAACTGAATATACCAAATTAGTTAGTGGACAAGGATAACTAAACAGGTCATATCTATAAAATAATGCTTATATTCACTAAAAATCGTCTAATGGTGGTCAAATTACAATGGAAATCACGCTCTGGGCCTCAAGGGGGTTAATAATTCACACGCACCTTCGCAAATTACACATCTGCATGCACTCCCGGTAATTGAGTGAAAATGTCATATGCTGAGATTGGCAAAAAAGTTAATTATAAATACCGTTTCCGATATGAATAAGTATGAAGTTTTTTTCTTTCTTCTATCAAGCTCCTCGCGATCGCCCCTCCGCTGCCTCCCTCCTTCTTCAGGATGGGCGAAGTTTCATATAAGCGGGGAAGTGGGCAGAGCTGGGCAATATTTAAATACGTATTTAAATACATTTGTGTATTTAGAAATACATTGGTTGTCATGTATTTAAATACAGTATTTAAATACTTTTAGGAGTATTTAAATACATTGTATTTAAACTCATAATATAAAAATGTAAATACTTTTCAGTTAATTTGGCCATAAACCCGCCCAACTATCTGCAACCCTGATGTTACAGTGAATCAGTGTTTCCACTTTCAAGGAAATTTCCTTATTTTTAGGAAATTTTTACCTGAGAAGGAAATTTCAAAGGAAACCCAAAATCTAAGGAAATCCATTTTTTTCGGACGTGTTAAAATTTGTGTGTATTTAAAATGTATTTACAAATGTATTTAAATAAAATTGATGTATTTAGTATTTAAATACATTCGCAAAATGTATTTAGTATTAAATGCATTCGCAAAATGTATTTAGTATTTAGTATTTAAATACATTTCTCCCATTTATTTAGTATTTAAATACATTCACTGTATTTAGTGCCCAGCTCTGTAAGTGGGATAGGGAAAAGGATTAGCGGGGGTGAGATAAATTAATCCCCTTGAGGCCCAGAACGTAATTGTAATTTGGGTACCATTAGACAATTTTTAGTGAATATAAGCAATGTTTTTAGAGATATGACCTGTCTAATATCCTTGTCCACTAGCTGAATTTGGTATATTAAGTTACTTTTCGTAATTTTATGGCTCAACAACAGACATTTTTTTTATAGCAAAGGAAAGATCTGGGTGTGAAGAGGGAGGAAAGTCACTGGGGTTTGACGGGTGCATATTGTATTTTCGTCTGACAAGTCTCTGCTTCAGAACGTGGAAGTGGCTGCCTCCCTCCCTTCCGCACCTCCCTCAAATACACTACAATAAAGAAAAATAAATACATGCACGTAAAAAAGAAGGAAGGGAAAGGGATAGAGAAAAAAAAGATGGAGTTAGGAGGAGGAAGAGATACGTATACTTATGAAAGATCGAGATTGATGGAAATATGGTGAGGCTGGCTGGGGTGGGTGTGCGATCTGCCAGTCACTTCCTCGGCGTGTGTTTTGAGAGCGCTGGTGTGTGCAAGATTACGGAGGATGCTTGAGGGAAAAAATTCAAACATCATCCTCGTTTTCTACACTCCCTCAGTAATCACAGCCACAAGGACAGACTATAGAGATATTTAGTATATGGAAAATAATCAGTGGTGTTATTTGAGGGTTCTGTGTATGTAATGTTCTCATTCTTCGTATTCCTTTGTGCTAAATAATGGGCAAAGAGTTACTATTGTACACCTTGTTGCTTACACTTCTTTTTTCTCATCATAGCTTTGAAATCAGAATCTATAGTGTATGTGGTGTTGCAGTTATGGGTTGTATTGGTTAGTGTTTTCTCTCTCCAAGTCTAATAAATAGTACTGGTCTAAATCCCAATACACTACCATAATATATACATTTCCCCTCTCTACTTTCACTAGTTAAGGAAATACCTCCGAGGTATTTACTCTACACTACACTATGAGTTACTACATCCACTTTACCATTAAGCGTGTAGCACCTTGAAGTTATCTGCTCAATCTATCTGTGTTCACTAATCCTGACGACGCAGAGGAACAACAGGCTGGCTCAAGTGTCTGTTGTCACCTTGTCAAACACTCAGTGGCCTGCAAGAAACACTACCCATCAGACACACTCACGCCAACACAGGACGGTGGACAGGGTGGATCATGGAAAAGTTTTATTTTGCATAACAATATGATTTAACATCTGGCAAATTTTTTTTGACAATAGAAACAAAATAGTACAAAACAGCTGGTACGGAGATGCTACAATATCAGAGTCACGAGCTGCACAAAATCAATGAATTACAAAAATCTATGAAGAGGAAGAATAGTGAATGTATTGGCAAGATGGTGACGGCAGCTGCAGGCAGACCTGAGGTGGTGGTGACTGTGGCTCACTGGAAGGCTGCCTTCTTTCATTCTTCACTGACCTTGCTAATCAAACAATTATACTGATTGTTAAGAAAAAGAAAAAAATAAGGAAAAAAAAAAGTGTATTTCTTATTTCTTTTACTTAGCTGATGATAAACTTACAGCAGTCACATTTTTCAATTAATTTCCCTCACTAAGCACTAGCCAATCGAATTCAAGACTGCAACCAAGGCTTTTCTTGATCTCAATTAAATTCAATACATCATGACAGAATGAAGGCACAGACTAAGGCCCTTCCTTATCTCTCTTTTCCTCAACCCACATCTTCTCACACTGTGGACCTCATTAAAATGATTCTCACCAGTGCTGCTCACAATATGGTAAAGGCAGTGATTATAATGTTAATGGTAATGTCAATAAACGTTTAGGTAGCAGGTTATATTGGCCATGAGTAGTGATGTACACTTCTGTCTATTGACTTATCATTAGTACCCTCACTTTCCATGCTTCGATTGGTGGAATTATGTTAACTGGCGGATGTATAAAGACCATGACTGCAAATGTACAGTGGAGAGATGACAGCATACATGTCGTCACTGGTGCATTCATACATGTGATATTTACTTCCATGCTTCTGATGTTACAGCACAAAACCTTCATCCTTGTGTGTTACATGATCACAAACAACTTTATACATGTAGTACCATCAAAGTAAATTCCATGGCCAATATTTATACGACTGCCACGATACTTTTCCAGAGCAACAAGAAGAAATAGTAGTGTCACAATTGTAAAAACTCAGCGTTATGAACCTCAGTCACCGTGCAGGAGGTGGGGCGCTGCATCTGCCGGAGGTAGTGTCAAGGGGAGGTACCTAGTCCTTGTAGTGGAGGTCTGGAGGGAAGCTGCAGCCGGGCCTCTGAATGATCTCCGTGGCCGCCCAGATGCCACACTTGATGCACTCCGCCACGTCCTGCCCCTGCACCAGCTGGGCGAGGAACCCTGCAACACACAAGGGACCAACACCTGAGGCTACCAATGTTTTGTATGAGACTGACATATCTATGGTGAGGTGTTTCTTTTATAGGGGAAGTTTCAGACATAACGATGAAGTGTTTCAATGTGCACTATATAAAGGGAATAAATAACTAAATAATAATAACAACTTAAACAATCTATTGGAAGTGTATACTGTGCCATTACTCCATAAAACCCTCGCACCCAAGTGAGTTCAAACACGAAGGATGGAATCAAGGTGTTCAGAGATTATGGTGGTGTGGCATTACAGTGATGCCTTAGGACTCAGACATAATTAGTTCCAGGAAGCAGATCAAATTCCAAAGCAAATTTTTCATTACCAAATTTACCCTAATTTGGTAATGAAAAAAAAAAAAAGGGAACCCTGAACACCACGCGTACGCATCGTGTTTGTTCAAATTCCAAGAAAACGTTTCGAATTCTGGCGCTAAATATTCTCTAAAAAATGTTTGATTCCAAGTTGTTTGAGATAAGGGGTGTTCAAGTTCCTAGGTATCACTGTATTTGGCTGTCAAAATTATACTTATAGTTCTGGAAATGACATCTCATTTCCAGTGATGTGATGTAACTCAATATTCAGTTTTCAACATATAAGCTGACATAATTTACCGTATGAAATCCTTACAACAGCATGCAAGAATAAGAGCAAATGAACTCTTAAGAACTTAGTGTGTTGAAGAACTTAGTGTGTTAAGAACTTAGTGTGTTAAGAACTTAGTGTGTTAAGAACTTAGTGTGTTAAGAACTTAGTGTGTTAAGAACTTAGTGTGTTAAGAACTTAGTGTGTTAAGAACTTAGTGTGTTAAGAACTTAGTGTGTTAAGAACTTAGTGTGTTAAGAACTTAGTGTGTTAAGAACTTAGTGTGTTGAGTCTCAATAATAAAAAGCCCACACACTCACACACGTGTGTTAGGTGTGTGACGTGATAAGTGCATCAGAAAAAAAAGAATGGTTTAATGTTAACCCTTTCACGTCACCATTGTCATTCACTTTTTGTTGTCCCGCGTAAACCCACTGTCATCCGAAATGTCACGCGCGGGAAAAGAGTTGTACTTCCACCGCGTCTAGAAACTAAACTATCAAAGATATCGAGTTCAATTATGTTTCGTTTTTAAGCTAAGATAATTTCCTATATCATACAATGTTAAAAAAAATACGCTAGCATGAAAATAACTTACAAAACCTCGAGTTAAAGTGAAAAAAAAAAAAAAAATAACACCTTGCGGCAAACAATAATATGCCAAAAATCAACTTATTATCATAGAAGATTTTTCTACATTCCATGACATAGCTGAATAAATTTCCTTTCCAATGAAGTATAATATATTGTAATTCGCTCAAAAATAAAGCCATACAACGAAGTGAAAGATAGCGTAGTTTTTTTTTTTTAATAAATATATTGTATAATATAATATTATACAATATTATATTACACAAAATATATTTTAATATAATATATTGTAATTCGTTCCAACGGTCAAGTGAATCTCACGTCAACCGCGCGCTTTTTAAGATTTTTAATAAATATTTTAAAATATTATTTTTGGATGACGCTCAAAGACGTCATTTGTACGTATGGCCTACACGTACCGGATGACCCTCAAAGACGTCATTTGTACGTGAAAGGGTTAAGTGTGAAAAAGCAAAGAAGAAAAGAAGCATGGAAGAGGATGAAAGGAGAAGAGAAGAATATAAACAAACAAGGAATTAATATGTTGGGATGAAACCATATTTGAGAAAAATATATCGACACTGGTAAAGTTGTGACTAGCTTAGGTTCTGATTCATCGGCTGTAAAACCAAATGTTTTTGAATAACAATGTTTTCAACAGTGCAAGAGTTCACAAGTATTTTCACTCTTTCATCCCTTTCACTAGTAAACTCTGGAACTCTCTTTCTGTTTCTATTTTTCCACCTTCCTACGACTTCAATTTTTTTGAGAGACGAGTGTCACGACACCTCCCGAAAGAACTAAATTGGCCCACCCTTCTTTTTACATTCTTACTGTTTACTTTATAGGGGATTTCAGCTAGCAGGGTTTTTGTTACTTTTTTTCCCCCCCTTGGCATCTTTGTGATGAAAAAAAAATCTCTAAGCAACTGGTCAACTTGCCATCTTGAACGTTGTTGGCTCCACTGAGTGCGCAACCTAACCGGATATCCTCTAAACTTTGATCCATATCCGACAAACTTATAAAAATGGATCACTTCTGCAGTGGGGTCCAAGTTCAAACATTTACTTTTGCACCTGCTAGAAATAGCCAACAAACACAAACCAATCACATAACCAATGGCTACGACAGTATGCATTACCTCATGCGTTACAAAATCAGTCATACGCAATGCGAGATTTAATTCTAGTAAGTGGTGCTGCTTATGTTCGTTACTGTTAAACCAAATGATTGAAACAAGTGTTCACCAGGCAAGTTACCAAATTTCCTTTACAGTTCTTTCCTAGTACTCTGAACTCTCTTTCATGTTTCACATACCTTTACGACCACATTTTTTCTGAAAGACTTGTGTACGAGACCTTCCCACTAAATTCCACTTCTTTTTGACATTAATAATTAATAATGTGGGATTCAGCGACAGATTATATAGTCCTTAAATTCTTATCCCACATTGCGTCTTATGTATGTAAAAACAGAACCTAGCCAACAGGGCCTTTAAAACTTGGGCCGACGGTAACTAAGATTCGGGTGTCGTTTGTCTCTCACTTGATGTGGAAATACGTAAACCCCAGAATCTTTAACGCTAAACTTTTGGTGCTTACGGTCAAGTCATTATTTAAAAATCTCTTGCTATCAGCGGTAGCTCGTTTACCATTTGTACACTTAGTAACCGCTAGCAATAGCAACAAACACCAAAGTCCGTTGCACATAACCTCCTTGGTGGAGCTAAATATGCAGCAGTGATATGGAACACACATTTGATAAAGCATTTTGGGAGCAGTGAGAGGAAACAAAGTGCAGCTAAAGGATGGCTGCCGAGCCTGAGGGAGTTCAGCTATGAAGAAAAAATTGATAAACTGATATAACAAACACTGCAGGAGAGAAGAGGTAACACACGCACACTACATATTTGTATATACAGTATGTCAATCAAAACAATAATATTGAGGAATATTTACATAGTACTTAGACATTTATCTTAAGGACAACACAGCAAGAAATCAAATAATTAAAAAAAAAAAAAAATGTGAGAGGACAATAAGTTTTCTAGACAAAGCAACAGATCAGCGAAATTTGTGTCTGTCATGTTTGTTAATAGCATGCAGGTTTGAAATAAAATAAGATAGAATAGCAATAAAAGAAAGGACACAACAAGCTTGACTGAATCCTGTGAGGTAACAAACAAGCTTGACTGAATCCTGTGAGGTAACAAACAAGCTTGACTGAATCCTGTGAGGTAACAATGAGGCCAGCACACACTCCCTCACCTCCCACAAAGGCATCACCGGCGCCGTTAGTGTCGATCAGCTTCTCCTCCGCCAATCTGGTCACGGGGAACTCTCTAACTTTTCCATCTGTCGGTAAAACACGGAACACTTCAGACACCAATCTTAATATTCACATTCAATAAATTCATGCGAGATAATCTTCAAATACAAATATAGATGTCATAGACGTAGATGAAAGGCAACGTTGGTATTCAGAGAGAACTGATAATCCAGCCTGCATGCTAATATCCACATCATTATAATAGGCCTTGGTGTATGATAAGCTGCACACTCACCCTTGGCCAGGATAATATTGTCTGCGCCCTGGGTGAAGATAATGGTGCGGCTCGCTTGGAGTTCTTCTTGGGCAGCGCTGCGGTCTTGAGGGCAATCTCCTTGATGTCCGTCAGGCCAAAGTTCTGCACCTCAGAGAATTTGGCTGCTTCCTGTCATGGAGGTAAAGGGCAAGGGGTGTGATAAGGGTGCTT
The DNA here is from genome assembly GCA_016584305.1 of Chionoecetes opilio. Taxonomy (NCBI): domain Eukaryota; kingdom Metazoa; phylum Arthropoda; class Malacostraca; order Decapoda; family Majidae; genus Chionoecetes; species Chionoecetes opilio. Next base: position 199,306 of record JACEEZ010000974.1, on the reverse strand, counting down.
TATCTACATGTGTACGATGCATAGTGCTATTTGAAACGATGAATCCATTGCCTTACCATAGCAGATATCCACATTGAAATATCCATAAATGCCTTAACTAAATCCTCATCATCATAAAATATTATCAAAATTGTAAAGAAAATATGATCGCACTGCCTGCACTCATTGTTATGAAGGTCCATTCTGAAGAAATTGCTTTTATACATATAAATATATAAATAAATCAGACATGTGTATCAACAAAGGAGACACAACAAGTACAGTGCTTTATCATCTTCCACGGGGTTAACTCTTGTTGTAGTCTTGTCTTGTGCAGCAACCCAAGAGACTCGTCAGTTAATTACATTAGAAAAGCCCTTCAGCCAATCACAAGACAGCCACTTCATCACACGCCTACAAACACTGGTCCCAGGGCTGCGTTTTCAGTGATGTCACCACCAAAGATTTTTTTTTCATTACCTATGAAGCATTTTGACAGACTAGTTTCAGTGATAATGAGCTCTTCACCTTGTAGAGGAGATACGTAAAAAGGAGTGTCGCCAAATTGTACCATCTAGGTATGCATGTCTTTTTTCTATTCCTGGGAGAAAATTATCGAAAACTGCATTTCAATTTTAGAATGGACACTTCAAAGCATTTAATCAACAGTCATAGGTAAACATTCATACTTATGTCACCCCAAGACAAGTATTAGTAGTGAGCGCTACACTGCTAAGATCTGTAACATGCATTACCAATCACAGTTTAACCCCTTGAGACCCAGAACGTAATTTCCATTGTAATTTGGCTACCATAAGACGATTTTTAGTGAATATAAGCAACATTTTATAGATATGACATGTTTAGTATCCTTGCCGACTAGCTAATTTGGTATATTCAGTTACTTTTCGTAATTTTACAGCTAACAATGGAAGATTTTATATAGCAAAGGAAAGATCTGGGCGTGAAGGGGTTAAGCATCCTCTTTTGACGCCTGGCAAGGAGCTTTACTCACAGTCTCATTGCTGAAGAGAATGTCGATGTAGGGGAACGCCTTCATCATGGGCTCCTTGAAGAACTCACAGAGGAAGGGAGCCGAGAGGTTCATGCCGAACACCTTGTTGTGGTCACAGGCGTGCTGGCCCACCGTCAGGATGGACTCCGGGGACACCGTCAGGAAGAACCCCTACAAGGACACACTGCTGCTTCACTCAGGGCAACCTTGCACCATCTTCTATACTTCATGTGGGGCTGCATGGATAACCTGAACTTCCTTCAAGCCACACCCCAGCTAAAGTTTCTACTGTGTCTCAAATTCCCAATAGAAATTAAGTGATGTACAGACTATGTACTTTTCTGACAACTTCTTATATGTGGTATATATTTGTAATGATGTAGGTTCATGGCTATTAGAACATATGTACAGTAGAAGGTCGATTTAACGGAATTCAATTTACCGGAAAGCTCAATTTAGCGGAAAAATATAAATTCCGTTATTCCATTTTCCAATGCTCGATATAGCAATATTTGGTGAGGTCACGCTAACGGCCGCCGACCCACGCTTTTCGGTAGACTTGGGGGCTCATACAGACCACTGCAGAAACAGGATTTACCGTAAATGCTCTCGATTTTACGGAAAATTTCATTTTATCGAGCTATATCAGGAGCCAATAACGGAAGTTGGATTTAGCAGAAAATTTGATTTACCAGAATCTGCCTTGGCTGAATTTTTCCGTGTTTCGAGCTTCTACTGTATTGGTAAATAACACAATGCTTAAACAAACATGTGAAAACAGTTAAAGCATGCATATGTACACACACACACCACATCACTAGAGACACAATCAGACTCTCCCCTGCTTTAACATGTCAGAAGTCTTCCTGGACCAGCTATTTGTGAGGGAGATGTTTTGTGATAGAAGGGAACATACGAGTGAATAATAGGATGAGATTGCTCTGATGACTGGAACAATCTCTGTCTGATTTGATGTATACTGAAGAGGTTGGAGAAGGTGGCTATTCTATCACTGGAGGAAAGAAGAGACAGAGAAGACTTGATAGCAGATAGACAGTGTATAGAGCAATGATGAGTGGGGAAACAATTGACAAAGAAGATATGAGGTAATGATCTATGAATGAAATGAGGCTATGATCTTAATAATTCTTTGATCTTAGCCCTTTCTTCCTTATAAACATCTCTTCTTATCCTTACTGCGTTAAATTCATCCTTTCAAGTATGTAAGGAACACAGGAGCGACAAGGACACAAAGAAAGAAACTGAGAAAGGCAATATGCTTGAAGGATATTAAGGACTACATTGTTCCTTACAGATGCATCGACATGTGAGATAACTTGGACAATGAAGTTGAATATGCCGAGAGTATCCGTGAGATTGAGGTTATGACTGACCAAATGAGACATGGAGACGGGACCCCTAGAGTACAGCCCATCACCGTCCTGATAGGGTAAACACAATCCATCCTGCATCACTCAGTTCTCCTCAAGAATGCAAGTTTCAACTAAGCAAGACGTTCAAAAGCCTTTCAGCACTACTGATATAGAAAATTGCTGCCAACTCCTGCAGATATTTTACATGTTAGAAAGCCAATCTTAAAGCAAATAAAGAAAGCATTTATCATCTATAGCCGCAAATTCCCGATCCAGTTTGATAATATTTAAAACCAAAAAGCAATTTCTAGTATTGTGTCAAGAGTTCTATAAACTCTTGGTCTTTGTCAATTTTTATCCTAAAATGTGATCCCTGCAAAGATAAGACCTAAAAACATATGTATCCTTCAATATCTTTTCATTTGCTATAAATACATAAGATGAGAATAGCTACAAAACTTACTGAGATGTAAAAATATTTGGCCTTTTCCAGCAAGGCTTTATTCTCTGGGACATCCAAATGGGACTTGGAAAAGTGATTGGCAGCCGCAAGGTTAGCTACAAGCGACCGGCATGCTCCGTTCTTTGTGATAACCACGGCACAAGTTCCTGAGGAGGAGAGGGTGGAGGAGGAGACACTGGATCAAGGAGGAAGAAGGAGTCTTAATGATACTGCAACACAACTACTGAAGAGAGCATCATGCAGCCAAGGCTCAGCTAGGCTAGCTTTCGGTGGGGAGCATCACTCCAGTGAGACATGGGGAAAGAGGTTTTATATTCCTCGCACCAATAGAGAGGCATTTGGTGATTAGTGTTTCAGCATCAATGAAGACCCCTGCAGCTAGGTGGTCACCCTGGGCACATGAGGGTGGAGGAGGTCACAGTAAGGGACACACACCACAGCCCACACCACCCACTAACCCTGACCAAACTCTTCCTTCACAGAGGCTCAGCGGAGGACCAGCTGACAATACTCATCGTGCTTTATATGATTTTGTATCATTTGCCTAAACTAAAATTACAATGGTTACCTTCAATATGCTAATACAGTTTCAATGCATAGCTGTCCTTACAATCTAATTGTGAGATCTGATGCCAAGATGTTCCTTTTCTCACCCTGTGTGAGATGATAATTTAGAGGCAGAAGCTGTGCACACACTGTCACGGCGTGGTGCAGGAGGGGATGAGGGAGGGGTTGTGATCATTGTGTTATTGGGCAACACTATTTCCAAAGATAAACAAAATTTCAGATGAGTTTTGAATGAATTTTGCACTCGTTTTTTTAGCAGAAATCAATTAATTTCTTTAAACTTTCCCCCTATGTATAAAAAAAAGAAAAAAGAAAAGAAAAAAAGAAGTGCTTTCAGCCAGAAAGAATTAGGTATAATTAGGTAGGGTTACCTTAGACGTGGGATAAAATTTAGTTACAGAAAATATCAAGGATAAACTTATCACCCCTAGGGCAGTGCGAAGCTGAGCGGGATGTTTGCTAGTAGTGGTGGGAGGGAGCGTTTGTAGGGGAACATCCTCCACAAACACAGAAATGACGTAAAACCTAATAATATTGAAGTCCAGACTTTTTAGACATTATAAGCCATACAATTAATACATAAAAATGAAAGTCAACAATATTGGCAGCACCAGAAATCCTACACAGAAAGTTATCAACCCATCTGGAAGAGTGGCTTTGTTGCCACACACTGCCCTCAATAACACTATAGTCGCCACTGCACTAATGTCACCAGGGGGGAGATGCTCGAAGGAGTTACGGGACCGTAAGTATTACCCTACGAGGTTTTTACCTCGTAGCGCATCTACGGGCGATGCTCAAACCGTTTCCTCCCTTGCTACGGGACCGCGGGGCTAAGGGTGGTCGGCACCACCCTTACCACCCTACGGGAGTGAGATTTGAAGCGACAAGACATCAACAAACACCAAAATACAAGTTGTATCACTATATTTTATGTTTATTGTGTATTATAGAGCCATTTCATGCATGCCTGTTTGAAATGTGATGTGTTTATTGCATTATTGACTCATATATACCATATTTAACATACAATACCTATACTTGTAATAAATTCATATAGGGCAAACCTAATATATTAAATATATATGTCGGTCGACTTTTTGAGTCAAAACGTAGAGTTCATCATACAAGTTTGGCCGCGGTGGTGGTGGTGTCTTGTCTGACGTAGTACACACGCACACACAAGCTGTAACAGTCGCTACATTTGAAGTGTCTCTCTTTAAATTTATTTCTCGGGCTCCCTGACAGCTGAGAGCAACGTGATTGGCCAGATCATGCGAGGCGCTGCTCTGTGATTGGTCAGCAGATTTTCCCCACACATCCCTAATATTCCCCGCCCAGAGGCCACCGATCACCGTACGGGAGTGACGGCTCGGTACGAGCATCAACCTCAGCCCACCCTCGTAAGGTTATTGTAGCCATACACTCATAAGTTGTCCCTTACCAGGGATTTTCAAGCATCCCTGCCCTGGCCGTTAAAGATTTTACCATCACTACTAATTTGTAAGTGCCACTGAAGACAGGTACATAATATAAACTACTGTACATGCCTTTTTAGTGGCACATACAAATTTGTAGTGATGCTAATTTTTTTAATATATGGCGCCTGGCGACATTAGTGCAGTGGCGACTATAGTGTTATTGATGGTAGGAAGTAAGCTTTCAATTATTTTCTTAGAGAAGAGTCAATGAGGACTGTGAACACCCCTGACCTGTGAGACGAGGCTTTGAGGTCACGTGCATCCCTTACCTGTGGGGTGGTCCTCCTGCTTCTGGTACTTGACCTTGACCCCGGCCTCCCCCGCCTTCTCCTCCAGGGTCTTGCTGAAGCTGTCCTTGCCCACAGACCCCATGAAGGTGGCGCAGTGCTTCTTCCTCAGGATCCACTGCAGGGCGGGGGGAGGGGGAAGAGAGTAAACTTATTGAATAAAATCATATAAAATCAATGAACCCGTGGCAATAAAAAGGAGAAATGGAAAGCTATGAGAGCAGAATCAAGTTTGACTGACTTTATGAAGCTAAAATGGAACAAGAGGAAGATTTAGGACATCAGTTCATGAAGGTACGTAGTTGTTGTTGTAGTGCATAATAGAAGTAGTAGAAGTAGTAGTAAAAGAAGTGGTCATAGTAGTTGTAGTAGTATTAGTATTAGTATTAGTAGTAATAGTAGTAGCTTTAACAAGATTATGTAGCTACATGAGCTATCTTTCTTTCTTTCTTTTTTTTTTGCTAAGTTATTAAGATGAAGAAGACATTTAGTAGTGATAACATTCTACAGGAGAGAGTCACAGGAGGAGGAGATGAGGGAGGAGATGCATGGTGGAGGAGATGAGTGGTGGAGGAGCCTGACCTGTGCCACCCGCATGGAGTTCTGTGTGGCCCCCCCTGCGATGTACTCCACGCCCTTCATGCCCGCCATCTCCCCGTACATGGGCTCGTGCTTCTTCTCGGACAGGATGGCATTGTTGGGCTCAAGGTCGTACTTTTTGAGGTAGTCGGCGTCCGTGTTGACAGCAATGTCCAGGAGGGGGTTGCCCATCCCAAACAGTGCGCCCTCGCTGCAAAACAGTCATGGATTACACTTCTGAGTTTCTATACCTATTTTTTGTTCTTTTAGCATGGTTGGGCATTGGAGTGGTGGGTTCCTATAATTGCTTTGTTTTTATCCTGCCTCTATTAATTTTGCTAACTGAGATCAATTAAGAGACAAGAGACTGAGTGGCAGTGAGAAGTGCAGTCCTAGGTTTGATGCATTAATTTCGTTATAAATATGTAGTCACAAGTAACTACTAAATGAAGAAGAAAGTTGTGTTTCATACTTTAAAATAGTTACAATTTCTTTCTATGATTAAAGAGAGCATTGCATTGGTAGATTACATTGCAAGTGCTTTATACACATCCATCAAAGCAGCTGTCTCAACAAACTATTCTGGATCAATCTCTTCAGCTCTTGCACATATTTACTTGCAAGTATTTACCTACATTACTGCTCTCATGAATCTAATCAGTTTGCTTAAAATACTCATGATGGACATTTATAATCACTCTGTTTATCTGCATGTACAAAACATTGCCTATACATGCATATCTTGTTATCAGCTATTCAGCTCAACTACATTATCTGCACTAAAAAAAACAAAGTTGATTAGTAGAGGTTAGTTTGCATTACTTTACTACACTCAGCACACACAAATACCTGGCTAGCTAATACCATCACTAGCCTACTTTTGTACTATACACTAAACTGAGACACAAATTAAAATCTTGCAACAGATACATCCGATATCTGACACAAAGATAATTCACGCTCCTTTTTTCACTCCTTTCCTCCTACTCCTACCACTCCTTTTTTCACTCCTTTCCTCCTACTCCTCAATGTTAGGAGATTAGTGACAAGGTGACAACAGCACAGCAACAAACACTTGGTGGTGATAACACAAACCAAAACAGTATTAGTAGACATTAATGGCTGAACACACACGACCCGGAAGTGACGTGTGTTCTGTGCAGGAGGACGAGGCATTTATCATGGGGGCAAGCAAGAAAACAGTCACAGCAACACTTTTTTTTCTCACTCCTGCAGTAATCAGTGAGTCATCGGTTTTGTCACGACAGGTCCACAAATTAATAAAGATAAGAGATTTGGTGTGAATGACGTCTTGTGTCCGGGTCAAGAAGAAAAAGGTGTTATCAACTTTCAGGGTGACGTCGGCTTCCATTATCACGTACGTACACACTGGACTTGCCCCCTGGCTTGCATACTGTGTCTCACATTCCACCGCCCAGGACCTCCTTGCCGCCACTCCCCTCGCACCTACTACAGCGCCGGTGTGCAAAGTGCGGCCAAACAGGATGAATGTCGTACTTGTCCTAGTGTTGGTGGTGTGCGGCTGTGTGTGTGAGGGGACGCCACAACACATCACGGACAACAGGGACACCTTACAGAACACAGAACACATCAGTGGCACGGAAACACAACTCCCGGCTGATACAGAACGTGAAATAAAAGGAAATGTTTATGGTGGTAAATCTGAAATTGTAAAAGGAAAAACACATAACGTTCAGGTCACAGACTCAATCCAAGATCCCGTGACATCCAGAGAGACGTTGAAGCCAGAATTTTTGACATTAACGAGAGACACGCCGGCCGAGGAAAGCTAAGGACACTGCCGGGTCTTGCGAGGCTGAAGCAAGACACACCAGGAGGCAACACCACCGTCTCCCTTCACACCAAGGACTGCTCTTTTCTCTGTCCTCAAGGTAAGCAAACCTCATTTCCTTCTTCCCTCTTCAGTGCCATATGACCTCTGATGTCTGGCACATTTCCCCCTTTTTGGCATTAAATCAATCAATCTTCCCTCTTCATTGAGTATTCTTTTCATATGTACAGTATCTCTTTAATATCTTCAGAAGAAGTTGAGGAGTTGAGAAATACATAATATACATTGATGATAAAAAAACCCATATCAAAATCATGACCAATCCTTCCTCCTTTCCTTGACCTGACCCCAGCTGAGAGCCTGGCACCATGCACCTGTGACCCCTGCGCCCGCACCATGAACTGCTCGGCGCTGACCTCCTTCGAGCAACTCTTTGACATCTTCCACACAACAGTATTCCCAAACCCAAGGTAAAACTCTCTCTCTCTCTCTCTCTCATTCCAAAAGGGATTCTAAATTTTACTTGAGGCAGTTTATTAGTGGCATTTCTTTGATCTTATAAGTAATTGAAGTAAACAAAAAACATTATCTTGTCCAAATGAAATCACAATAATTACACAAGCTTCAGATATATAATAAATCACACACAAACTAACCTTTACCATAGATACAAGTAATTACTAACAGGTGAAGCATGAAGGGAGGTATATGCTAGGGAACAATGTGCTCGAAAAACTACGGAATCATGGCACTTCAAAATTTTAGTTGATAATGGTGATGATGGTGAAGGCAGTGTTGATGAATGATAATGCTAATGATAATGAATGATGAACGAATAATGATGATAATGAAATAATGATGATGAATGATGATGTAATGTAATATCCCTATGCTCATCATACAAGAAAGGTTGTGTTTGATCCACTCAGGTATAAAGTATCCCTGGTCAGAGGTGGACACAATGCCTTGAAGGCTTGCTGCCTCGGCACTGATAGGGGACTGATAGATACACTCCACTTCACTATCTATTTATAGCATATGCTTGATAAATATTTCAATGTCATATTTATTGACTTAACCCCTTCACACCCAGATCTTTCCTTTGCTGTATAAAATCGTCTGTTGTTAGCCTTAAAATTACGAAAGTAACTTAATATACCAGAGAAGCTAGTGGACAAGGATACTAAACAAGACATATCTATAAAATATTGCTTATATGCATCAATATTGTCTAATGGTAGAAAAATTACAATGGAAATTACGTCCTGGGCCTCAAGGGGTTAATCTTAAGCCAGGTTCAATATGGAAAACTACTACTACTACCACTACTACTACTACTACTACTACTACTATCTCTTCTACTATTATTACTCTCTGATTTATCGTTTTAATTTTGGTAATATTTTTTAGCACTCAGCCATCCTTAAAATCAAGATATAATTGTTCACTGGCTTTTCACATCACTTACAATAACATTAACTATGGCACAGAATCCATAGCCAAGAAAATGTTATGCGAGGCTCAATGCAAAATACATCAACTGTGATTTAATTTACTTTTTTTTTTTCAATGTGTCTGGTTATTGGTGGGGGTCAGGTCAGCACAAGATGTCATTGCAGGGTGGTGTCACAGATTTCAGGCAAAACAGTGGAGACAAAACAGTGGAGACAAAACAGTGGAGACAAAACAGTGGAGACAAAACAGTGGAGACAAAACAGTGGAGACAAAACAGTGGAGACAAAACAGAGGAGACAAAACAGCGGAGACAAAACAGTGGAGACAAAACAGTGGAGACAAAACAGCGGAGACAAAACAGTGGAGACAAAACAGTGGAGACAAAACAGCGGAGACAAAACAGTGGAGACAAAACAGCGGAGACAAAACAGTGGAGACAAAACAGTGGAGACAAAACAGTGGAGACAAAACAGTGGAGACAAAACAGTGGAGACAAAACAGTAGCAGTAAAATTCTCAACCCTAATTTGATGTCTGCTTCATAGAATACAAAGTACATTCACAACAGAAGGTAAGACTTAACCCCTTGAGACCCAGAACGTAATTTCCATTGCAATTTGGCTACCATTAGACAATTTTTAGTGAATATAAGCAACATTTAAAAGATATGTTTAGTATCCTTGTCGACTAACGAATTTGGTATGTTAACCCTTTCACGTCACCATTGTCATTCACTTTTTGTTGTCCCGCGTAAACCCACTGTCACCCGAAATGTCACGAGCGGGAAAAAAGTTGTACTTCCACCGCGTCTAGAAACTAAACTATCAAAGGTATCGAGTTCAATTATGTTTCGTTTTTAAGCTAAGATCATTTCCTATATCATACAATGTTAAAAAAATACGCTAGCGTGAAAATAACTTACAAAACCTCGAGTTAGAAGTGGAAAAAAAAAAAAAAAAAACCTTGCGGCAAAAATTAATATGCCAAAAATCAACTTATCATCATAGAAGATTTTTCTACATTCCATGACATAGCTGAATAAATTTCCTTTCCAATGAAGTATAATATATTGCAATTCGCTCAAAAATAAAGCCATACAACGAAGTGAAAGATAGCGTTTATTTTTTTATTTTTTTATTTTAATTTAAATATTTTGTATATAATATTATACAATATTATATTATACAAAATATATTTTAATATAATATATTGTAATTCGCTCCAACGGTCAAGTGAATCTCACGTAAACCGCGCGCTTTTTAAGATTTTTAATAAATATTTTAAAATATTATTTTTGGACGACGCTCACAGACGTCATCTGTACGTATGGCCTACACGTACCGGATGACGCTCACAGACGTCATCTGTACATGAAAGGGTTAAATTACTTTTCGTAATTTTATGGCTAACAACAGACATTTTTTTTTATAGCAAAGGAAGTTCTGGGCGTGAATGGGGTACAACAGAGAACCTTTGCTTTACTCCTTCAGGTTTGAGTCGTTTGTGTTGATTTCCCCCTTGAGGCGCCGCCCCAAGACCAGCCTTCGCTCGGACATCTTCCTGGCCGACACCTTCGGGGATGCCTCCTTCACCAGCATCTGGGTGGAGAGCATGACCCACCTCACCACCGTGGAGGCGGGGGCGTTCAAGGGCAGCGAGGCGTCCCTGAAGTCTCTGGTCTTCAAGTGGAACTACTACCTCAACTACTTCCCCTTCACAGAGGCTAGTACCCCTTACATGTTGTGATGTCATTACCATTATTACATATATCATCATTACTTTGATATGCTTTCTAGGTTGAATGGTACCTAGTCTTTACCGGCAATTACTTATGAAAGGATTATTCCTATTATCATCCTAACTCAGAGAGCACCTCAGAGGTCCATCTGTCCATCTGTCCGTCATTAAGTTTGACGTCAAGCAATAAAACCATTAGAGAACGCGGACAAGAATACACTCTACCCTCCATTTTCCGGACTATTAGGGGGTTAGCCCGGTCCGGGAACCCCAAAAGTCCGGGAACAGCAAAAATCCGGGATGTGTAGCCGTTCACGGACTTTATCTGGTATAGTCCGGCGACTCTAACACGTTTTGGGTCCTTGGGCGGCACTAGGGGAGGCATTGTGGCGATATAAATAACAGAGCGTAAGCGGAGGATCTGTAGAAAATGGCATTGATACAATGACCAAGACAATGACTCTTGCCGCTTGTACATAGCGGCTGTGTACGCCCGCCCTGACCCCTAGTGGTGGCATCTCCTAACTAACGACCGGGAACCCCGCTGCGCAGGAAATTTGAATGCTGTACTTTCCTTAATGTCCCGGACTATTCCGGACATACGTCCGGCCATGCCAAATATGTACGGGGGCGGACAATGACCGGAAAATCCAAAATCTGGCAATAGGAGGTTCGGAAAATGGAGAGTCGAGTGTACTACCAAATTCCAAAAAATTCCGCCTGTCAAATGTTGTCATTAAAAAATTGTACTGGAGGATACATACACATACAAGGAAGGAGGAGGTTGGAGCTGACCACAAGGAGCCTCCCCTCCCCCAATGCACCGTGATAGGGAGGCGGTATGCACCCGTCGTCACAGGCGTTCTGAGATGTGAGGTGGGGAGGCGCAGCGTGACGGAAGGGTGCATCCCCATTGCCGCCAAGCACAAGTTGTGCTGTTACTGTGTGCAGCAACAAAGCATCATCATGACAGCATCACACAGCAGCTGGGTTCCACAATGGTTCTACACCACCTTTGTACACAGATGTACCTTTTGTAGTGCTTTCATGTGGATAGGGTAGAGGATGGCGACAAGCTCATTACCAAACCCTTGCTTTGGGACTGTGTGCAGGCAGTATAGATATTCCCCCGATATGAGATTTGTCCTCTGATCTACGACCTGCTTGAATTTGGTGGTACACGCAACAGGAAATTTCACCAAAACATTCAGACATAACTCTGGTGCTTCGGCAATGGCCACGAGGCAGGTCACTTCATTAGAGATACTTTGAGAGGCGCCTTAGGTGTTTCCATTCATGGCTGTGTGCTGAGACACATGTGTTCCCTGGGTCCTGGTGGAGGCAGTGCACCAGCATCATGGCAGACAATCCTCTCAAAACCTGATTGTAGCCCATTTTCTTATTCAAGCAATGCCTGAAGGAGCAGGACGTGATGTGTATGCTACACTTCTGTGCCTGGGCAGGCTCTGCTGCACCAGATTAATCCCCATGTGCTCGCCATTCTTGCCGTTAATGAGATAATCGAGGCGGACTCTATATGGGAATCTAGCACAAATTAGAAGTGCTAGGTCTACATGTCTGTCATCATTGACTTTGGCTCCAAGGAGATGACATTGGGGAATAAAACCAACAACATTCAATGCGGAATACTCAAGAACATGGAGTAAGAAATTTTGAAAATAAATAAAATTTTAAGTCTAAGCTTATAAACAAAAAGATCTATAGAGTCCCCCCCTACACACACACACACACTAAGTAGGAGGTGGCTGCAATTAAGCCCTGCCCTCGCACCACCAATCAAGACTAGGGTAGGAGGAAGTCAGAGTGGGCCCTCATGCTGCCCATCACGGGGGAAAGACGCTAGTGCAGCCACTGCAGGAGGAGGTGAAGGTGAAGGACCCCTCGCCATGACCCACCCCTACCTTCCCCTAAGAGGGAGGTGGACGTGGAGCCCCATCGGTCCAGTGGCCCGGGGCCGTGGTTGTCCCAAGGCCAGGGTGGAAACATAAATAGTCTCCACAGCATTTCAACCATCACTGCAGCATATGGGTGGCTACAATACTCATTATTGATTACCATCGTCATCATGCACTGGGCATCCCTGTGTTGATGACAGCTGTTCAGACAGTGTTCAGCTCCTCTTTCTATTCAACAAAAGCAATAAAGGCATATAAAATTTGTGACATTCGGATGGTATTCTATGACAGCCACAGTTACCATACTTTGCTTCACTTCCTCAATGGGTGCTGAGGTTAACACCTTGAGTTTGTGGAGTTTATCATCCACTATCTTGAGCCACTCAGGCTAATACAGGCAACTTTTGGCTCCCCTGTGCTCCACATTTGATAATAGCAAAGTAATCATGTCAGTGTTTATGATACACTTGTAGCCTGGGATGAACATGCTAACATGAATATGATGAGTTACCGAAACACTTTTCTACGTATATCACTACAAAATTCCCAATCTTTTCTGTGCACAGCTAGGCAACATGGAAGCCCTGGAGAAGCTGCAGGTGTCCGGCAGCAGCCTCACCTCCCTGCCCGCCCTGCCCCGCGCCCCAAGGCTCATTGAACTCTTCCTGGACAACAACTTGATCCTCAGTGTGCCTCCCAAGACCTTCACTCAGCTCTCCAGCCTCATGGTAAGTCCCTAACCTGCCTTGATCTGTGTACATGACTTCACTCAACACAGCTGAATGGGCTTTTAATTATTGTTCTGTATCTGTGAAATCTCAAGAACTCAACAAAGGGTTGTCGTGACAGTCTCTTGCTATCTCTCCCTAAATTTGCATGACACATTATCATCCTTAATCTTGTGTTGTGTCAGCCTTATGACGTACTCGCCTTATCTCCCAACTAAAACACAGCACATATTTAACTTCTTAACTGAACCCTTACTTAGGCAATCTTATCTACAACATATTTAACTTCTTAACTGCACCCTTACTTAGGCAATCTTATCTACAGTCTGTTAAATATATTCCCCTGGCTTATATTTATCTGCCAATCAGTTTTTCTTTACTTATGACTTTATATATGTGAACATTTTCCTTCAGTAATGCTATGCAATATCTTGGCTAATATTTCACCATCTCTGACATCCCTCTGCATATTTTTAAAACAATGTAGAATAATTTTTGTTTCTCTAGTTCCTCATGTTGCCTTCATAACAAACACACAGAACTTAGATTTGATTTCGTATAATGCAAAGACTCTATCTTTTCTCTTGTATTTTAGTTTTTCTTTTTATTGTGGAGTAGCACTGATTGCCATAATTCTTCTTCAATCCATATACTATTTTCAACTCTCAAGCTTGTGTACAACTGTGTGAATTAAAAACAGCAGTAATAAAACAAAGCCTGAGTAAAGCTTGGTATGCATGAAGAAGGAATGAATGGCCTCATGAATACCAGCACCACTAACACCTGTCTACATAAGTATAGTAGTAAGGAATCTGTAAAGGCTATGGATCATCAAAAGTGAAATTCACGATAAGTAATAAAGAATAATTAGAAATGTTCCAGATATAGAAAGGTGGATAGGGATGGAGAACGTTCAGAAACAAGAATTGGGATGGAGGAAATGTATAGCTGCCATTCCTGCATTCCACTGTTGTGCTCATGCTTCAGTCAGTGGTGGAATGCAGGAATCGGTAATATAGGCTACATTTCATGCATCCTAATTCTTTTTTGTCCTTTTTCCATCCCCGTCCTGAACATTTCAGAAAAAAAATATTTTCACTAGTTTCTGCTTTTTTTTCAAAAAATATATCAACCTGCTTTGAAAGTTGGTGAGCAAATGGTGTGCATTGCAATCGTTCAGCTAGATAGCTATATATAGATAACAGGTCAGATAGCTCAGCTCTAGCTTAGTTTAGAGCATTCCATCCTTTCCATTGGATTTTCAGACATTTTTTTCTTTTTGTCAGGATTAGAGTAACATTTTGGTGTGATATTCACCCTTATCTGGTTCATGAGTTACAGGGACTGGAGAAGAAAGAAAAGAGAACTACGTAGTAAGATGTCAATTTTCAATTTTGTCAATCAGCTTTTTCTCAACTTCAGTACAAGTGAGCCAAAATGAAAGGGTAGCTTTGTACTTAGGACAGATAGGCTATCAGTACACATCCTTTTTGCTAAGTCTTATCTATATTTCATGTGCTTGCTGCCATACTTTACATATTGGCAACATTTTTCAACCACCCTGATTGATCCCTACATGGATTGCTACGGCAATCTCTGATTATGAGAATAGTACACACAACCCTCGTTTTCCCGGGCTAATAGGGGGGAGCACTGGTCCGGGAACCGCAAACGTCCGGGAATCGCAACAGTCTGAGGCCATTACCCACCCCCGGATGTTTATTCTACTCTAGTATTTACTGTCCGGCAACCGCCACTATCAACTACCCCGCCGCGAACTTTTACGTCACTTTGTTGTTGTTTTTAGGGCTGCAAGGATCCCTTGGGGAACACTATGAGCCCTGGTGATGTCCTATGATGCTATCACAGGCACTGTAGTTGACCTGTCTTCCTCAGGAAGGCACAGGTGAGGCGGATGACAGCGTGTTGCCGGGAGGGGTGGACGCCAGCCGCCGCCAGCAGAGTGGGCAGGTCACAGGTGGCGACGTTCAGGGTGAGGAGTTGAGAGTGTAGCACTACACGGTGGGAATGGAAGCGCGGACACTGCAGCAGAAAGTGTTCAATAGTCTCAAAGACGTTCCTGCACCAGGGGCAGTGGGGGGCAGGGGACTGACGGAGGCGGTGCAGGTGAACCATGAGTGTCTTGTGCCCAAATGTAAACAATACGACCGCTGAGCATGCTGCCACCTGGCGGAAGGTGCGGACACTGGCCAGGGGTGACAGGAGACACTCGGACCGCCGGACAACTTTGTCAATTTACAGACTGAACCAGGCATTTGTCCGGGACTCTGACATATCCCTGGACCTCGGATTTTGACCGGCAAATCCGATATCCGGGAAATGGAGGTGCGGGAAAACGAAGGTTGTGTGTATAGAAAAAACTAGACAAGGGATAGTTAGATACAGCATTCCCATCTTGCAACTGTCCACTGATATAAACCATCTGTCGCAGGAAAATAATGGCAAATGTAGGCAGAGACCTGTGAAACATGAAGCAGCTAATGGCAGGGGCCAGGCACCACACACCCCGTGCCGAGAGTCCCTTCCACACATGCACGTCCAATGATGGTTCCTATGCCTTTCAGTACCTTGACTTGGCATTCAACAGCCTGCACAGCCTGCGGCAGGACAGCCTTCACTTATCTCATGACGTGATGGTGTTCCTGGACCACAACGTCATTGCCTACATTGACGAGCGTGCCTTCAGCGGCCACCTGCCCACCCTCCTGGACGTCTCCTCTAACGCTCTCACGGGATTGGATCAAAGAGTCTTTCAGGTGAGGTGCTAAGTAGTGTATGCCATCATAATGCCAAGGGACAGACTGATTACCACTGCATAGGTGACTCATGGTGTATGCAATAGATATGATGACTGACAGGAAGTAACTGATAGGTGACTCATGGTGTATGCAATAGATATGATGACTGACAGGAAGTAACTGATAGTGTTGGCACTCATTGTCATGACATGCATACGATGACCCCGGACGTCTCTAACGTCTACGGGATGTCAAAGAGTCTTTCAGGTGAGTGCTAATAGGTTGCATCATAATGCCAAGGGACAGACTGATTACCACTGCATAGGTGACTCATGGTGTATGCAATAGATATGATGACTGACAGGAAGTAACTGATAGGTGACTCATGGTGTATGCAATAGATATGATGACTGACAGGAAGTAACTGATAGGTGACTCATGGTGTATGCAATAGATACGATGACTGACAGGAAGTAACTGCATAGGTGACTCATGGTGTATGCAATGGATATGATGACTGACAGGAAGTAACTGCATAGGTGACTCATGGTGTATGCAATAGATATGATGACTGACAGGAAGTAACTGCATAGGTGACTCATGGTGTATGCAATGGATATGATGACTGACAGGAAGTAACTGATAGGTGACTCATGGTGTATGCAATAGATATGATGACTGACAGGAAGTAACTGCATAGGTGACTCATGGTGTATGCAATAGATATGATGACTGACAGGAAGTAACTGCATAGGTGACTCATGGTGTATGCAATGGATATGATGACTGACAGGAAGTAACTGCATAGGTACCATCAACAACACTGAAGTTGCCACTGCACTAATGTCGCCGGGCGCCATATATTACAAATTTAAGCATCACTATAAACTTGCATGTGCCACTAAAGAGGCATGCACAGTAGTTTATATTATGTATGTGTCTTCAGTGGCACAAACGAGTCTATAATGATGCTAAAATTTGTAATATATGGCGCCTGGCGACATTTGTGCAGTGGTGACTAAAGTGTTATTGAGGGTAGTACAGCATGGGTGACTGACTGTGTATGTAACAGCTATGATGACTGACGGTGTATGTAACAGCTATGATGACTGACTGTGTATGTAACAGCTATGATGACTGACTGTGTATGTAACAGCTATAATGACTTGACTGTGTATGTAACAGCTATGATGACTGACGGTGTATGTAACAGCTATGATGACTGACTGTGTATGTAACAGCTATGATGACTGACTGTGTATGTAACAGCTATGATGACTGACGGTGTATGTAACAGCTATGATGACTGACGGTGTATGTAACAGCTATGATGACTGACGGTGTATGTAACAGCTATGATGACTGACCGTGTATGCAACAGCTATGATGACTGACGGTGTATGCAACAGCTATGATGACTGACGGTGTATGCAACAGCTATGATGACTGACGGTGTATGTAACAGCTATGATGACTGACGGTGTATGCAACAGCTATGATGACTGACGGTGTATGTAACAGCTATGATGACTGACGGTGTATGCAACAGCTATGGTGACTGACGGTGTATGCAACAGCTATGATGACTGACGGTGTATGTAACAGCTATGGTGACTGACGGTGTATGCAACAGCTATGATGACTGACTGTGTATGTAACAGCTATGATGACTGACGGTGTATGCAACAGCTATGATGACTGACGGTGTATGCAACAGCTATGATGACTGACGGTGTATGGAACAGCTATGATGACTGACAGGAAGTAATATGCGAGATAGATGATTGGTGATTGATGATGTATGCAATAAATATGACGACTGGTAGGAAGTAACTGCATAGGTGAGGTAGATCTTGACGAGGGAAGCATAAGAATAACACTGAGTGAAGGAAAAGATTGCAGTACTTGAGATACTATATGACATAAGGAACAGAGGTGAGATGCTGGATAACATCTTTGGCTCAAGGGTACATGTATGAGCGAGATTAACCATAAAGGTCATTTACTGATAGAAGAATGAAGAAATGTTAAACTGTGAAGGGCAAAGAGCAAAAAACACAAGGTAAACAACATCAGGCACATTCCACACAGTCTTAGCTATCCCCCTGCACTCTAGGCGTCCTTCTGCGACCATTGTGTATAATAGTATTGTGAAGGCAAAACATCTGCTCCCACATATTCAATTAACCATCCCTAAAGTTAAGCCATGTATCATAACGTTCTTATCTTAGGAACACTATGATGAATTCTTTGTCCAGCTAGTGCCTCATAGGTATACTGTTATTACTAAGGCTTCCTGAATCATCAAGTGAGGTTGTTTGGTAACCTAGAGAGAATGTATAAACCTGAGATGACAAGAGGGTCGCCACGTATGATGCAGATGCTGTGTGTGTGCATGAGAGAGAGAGAGAGAGAGAGAGAGAGAGAGAGAGAGAGAGAGAGAGAGAGAGAGAGAGAGAGAGAGAGAGAGAGAGAGAGAGAGAGAGAGAGAGAGAGAGAGAGAGAGAGAGAGAGAGAGGAGAGAGAGAGAGAGGAGAGGGAGAGGAGAGAGAGGGAGAGAGAGGAGAGGGAGAGGAGGAGAGAGAGAGAGAGAGAGAGAGGAGAGAGAGAGAGAAAAGAGAGAGAGAGAGAGAGAGAGAGAGAGAGAGAGAGAGAGAGAGAGAACTGGACTAAAGTATGCAAGGAACTGGACTAAAGTATGCAAGGAACTGGACTAAAGTATGCAAGGAACTGGACTAAAGTATGCAAGGAACTGGACTAAAGTATGCAAGGAACTGGACTAAAGTATTTATGGCCAGTAAGAAGTTAACATTTTTGCCACGTTCATTCCTCATGGCTTTACGGCAACAAGAAGATTCTCTCCGCACTAAAAAGACCACTGAAGATGAAAAATATAAATAAACCATCAATCTTAAAGCAATCACCTACGGCATAAGATAATTAACGGATGGCAATGCTATACAGTATATAAACCCATCATAATTATCTTTCATCCATTAATAATCCATCTATCCATTTACCCTTTATGTATCCTCTCTGCCTCATCCAGCCCATTCCTACAAACCGTCTCACATTCTCCTCCTTTTTTTTTATCCATCTCCCCTCTTCCTCTCTCCTTTTTCTTCTTCTTTCTGTTTAACATCAGATTGTCCCTTATCTTATGAGGTTAGACGGCCGATGATACTCTTCTAACTATTTCTATCCATTGCCTCAACTTATTCAATGCCTAAATGCTGTCCTTGGCTTGCCCGGTGGACGGCGACCTGGCACTTCCACTCCAACAGCTCTCCCCAATTAGCTCTTCTATTTATTTAGCCTCCTTTTAAAACTCCCAATGACTGCACTAACTACCTGTCTACTGAGTCCATTCCAATCATTTACCACCCTATTTGTGAACCAGTTTTTCCCTATTTATTTTTTAAATCTACGCTTTTCCAGCTTGAATCCGAGAACCAGAAGTAACGGATTCAAGCTGGAGAAGTGTAAAAAAAAAAGAAGGGAAAAACTGGTTCACAAATAGGGTGGTAAATGATTGGCATAGACTCAGGAGACAGGCAGTTAGTGCAGAGTCATTGGGGAGCTTTAAAAGGAGGCTGGATAAATTCATGGATGGGGATGAAAGGTGGATGTAGGTAGTGTTAAGTAACAGGAAGTACCACGTGTATGTCTCACGGCCTCTTGTAGCTTCCTTATGTAATGTTCTTATCTCCCTCTCTCCTCTCTCCCGCACAGCCTATCCTGGACAACATCATCAGCCACCAGTACGACAGCTACGTGGACGCCACCTACAACCCCCTGCAGTGCTCCTCCATCCACTGGCTGCTGGGCGACAACATGTACCTCTACTTCATTGCCTTGCCGGACCTCCAATGCCGCCGTGCACACTGAGGCAGCCTCGGCTTATTATCACAGCCCTGGATGACCTTGTATAGTAGTGGTTCTCAACTTCTCAGTCCCAGGCCTCATTCCTCTCCTTTCATTCCCTGGTTTCATAGCCCTTCCAACTACCCCAAATTTTGCATCGTGAGACAAGACTTGTGGACTTCACTTCAGCATGAACTTGAACTAAATATCATCGGCTTTATCGACAACTTTGCAAAGAAAATGTTAAGAACCTCCTCCCCAATTAGACTAAGGAATGAGACTGTCAACACCGAAATAATGTATGTTAGTGATTAAGGGCAAATGCTGCAATAATACTAATGTTGTGGTCAATGGTTTGAGTGACTTTCATGACTCCCTGAATGCAGAGCTGGATGTATCAAGTTACTCTGGTGACAATCTTTTTTAATGTCTTGTTTGATAGTATACGTTTCTCTGGTGTGTCCCTAGTGATCTACTAGATCAGTGGTTCTTAAACTGGGGGCGTGGGTTATTACCAGGGGGGGGGGGGGGGGAGCCAAGAGAGAAAAATGAAGAACTCAAATATTTCATTAAACGTGATCTAACTAAATATGCTGGGTATATGCAGGGCCGGATTATCCTATAGGCTAATATAGGCTGCAGCCTAGGGCCCCTCAAGCTTGGGGGCCCCAAACCTGGGGTCCCTGCTAAAAGATTTCCATATATAATTTTTTTTGAAAAATAATATTTTGCATTGCTGAATTTAAAATAAAATTACAAATAATTTGATATAAAGGGCCCCTATTTGAGGCACTTTATTTGAGATAGAGGGCCTCTATTTGAGGCCTTTATTTGAGATAAAGGGCCCCTGTTTGGGGCCCTAGCTGTAAATCATGGAGCCCCAGTCCATGTTTGTTTATCATCGTGCTAAACACAGTAAAACACTTATTTGTGAATGTAGCGTATATATTGTTTTTCAGCTCACTTATTTTGCTATACAATGTAAAAAAAAATCGGATGCGGGCGAGTTAGAGGGTGGCTCCGTCTGAGGGGGCCCACAATTGAATTAGCCTTGGGGCCCCAAGTCATAATCCGGCCCTGGGTATATGCAAGGTGCTTATGAATAATTGTGTGCACAATAAAAGCGCTAATAACAATTTTTTTTCTTTCAGTTTTTCTTTTTGATTCAGGATTATTTTGAAATATCTTGGTTGAAGAAGTGAAAGGGGGGCATGGAGGCAAGGACCCACTACTCAATGGGGCGTGGTGGTACATAGGTTAAGAAACACTGTCTTGGATGCTTCAATGGGTTGTGTAGTGTTGCTGTGATCTGAAGTAATCTTGGTGACCGTTTTGGCTGTCCCTTGCAAAGCTTACAGGGTGATACTGTACAATGTCATGTCATTGTGATAATCCCTATATACTTATGTCTGATTGTGCAAGTGAGTGGTGACCATCTAGCTTCAGTAATACCTAAGCTTCAAACAATTTTTGGATGACTATATTGGGTACATGTGTGATGGATGAGCTTTATCATGAGTATCATCTTTTTTCTCTCTTCTCTCTCTCTCTCTCTCTCTCTCTCTGATGATACGTTATAGATAATTGTTACGCTGTGCTCATCCTCGCTTGCATCACCATCTTTCCCCGATAGCTTTTACAACTGCGCGTGTCTTGACTATTGGTATTCATGGTCACGCTTCTGAACATGACGCAATATGGTTAATATCGCGTCTTTGAAATAATATTGTTTGGAGTGGCGTTACCAAGCTTCTCGCTCCTCAATAACCCCCGTTTGGCGTGACGTTGACAGATAAGTCTCCAATACTTTATCAGCATTGAACACGCAATGCTTACTAGTGCATACATGTATTACGTGGCTTGTGGACTACTATTACTGTTTTGTGAAATGATGAAACTAAATGTACACATGAATATACTGATTGAACAACCGCGCTTTTCCCTTTCACCCATACATTGTGAGAGAGAGAGAGAGAGA
Organism: Chionoecetes opilio; assembly: GCA_016584305.1. Taxonomy (NCBI): domain Eukaryota; kingdom Metazoa; phylum Arthropoda; class Malacostraca; order Decapoda; family Majidae; genus Chionoecetes; species Chionoecetes opilio. The sequence continues at coordinate 177,313 of JACEEZ010000974.1, read as the reverse complement.
GAGAGAGAGAGAGAGAGAGAGAGAGAGAGAGAGAGAGAGAGAGAGAGAGAGAGAGAGAGAGAGAGAGAGAGAGAGAGAGAGAGAGAGAGAGAGAGAGAGAGAGAGAGAGAGAGAGAGAGAGAGAGAGAGAGAGAGAGAGAGAGAGAGAGAGAGAGAGAGAGAGAGAGAGAGATTAGCGTTGAATGATGGGTTGTCAAGGACTGAGGTGTGATTTAAGACCTACCCAGTACATACAGAAGGGTCAACAAAGACGAAAATAGATTTGACAAAACATTAGACACGCTTTTATATGACAGGACCACGCTAGAACGCGCGTGTATTGTTATATAAATATATGAGAGAGAGAGAGAGAGAGATGGACCTGATAGGAAGACCAAAGGGTGAGAGGGAGTAAAAGAAGAGTAACTATACTAACCATGAGTACTGAGCAGAGAGAGAATCTGTATGTATGTGTGTGTGTGCGTACGTGTGTGTCAGCGGTGCAGGGAGGGAGAGAAGCGGGTAGTCTGCCGGTCGTCGATAACAGATGAAGCAAGAGATAGCACGGAGACCACTCGTGTCATGAAGCAACACTTGTACTGTACGCATAACCCACACCTATTCAAGACCGGCCTGTCGCATAACCACCCCCTAGTTGCCTTATCCTACGTAACATCACACCACAGAACACTGGTGACGAGCGAGGAGAATTGTGACCAGTGTGACGCTTGGCATTGTAACACACAGCACACACAGCATGGCATGAGTTTGACTTCATCACACACGAGTAATAAAAAAGAATTGAAACTTCCTGTATGTATGCATATAAATAACACGCGTCACACACACACACACACACGGCCACTTCAGAACATCAACACTCAACAGGTAATAACAAATCGTAATTACCGTAAGACCTGTGAGATTACCCTATACATACAAATAATAAGCCTAAAGGGCAATACATATACTGTACTCTAAACATTAAAAACACTAAGATATACAACATACAGAGCAAGGTACAAAAACAACAAAAAAGAGAAGAAAAAACCCGGACTAAGCAGTATGACAGGTTTGGGTTGCCAGGTAGCGACAGCCGCCACTCCTCCCTCCAGACTACCTACCTACAGGTGTGTGCCATCTCGCAGCGACCACGGTACAGTAAGGCCCTTCTCTGCCTCCTCCACGCCTTTATGGCCCGGCCCTGCGCCACGATGCCTCACGCCGCCACACACCACGCCCAGATGCCACCATGCAACACACCACAACATAACATTACAGTGCTAGTCCCATTGTGTTGTTGTGTATAGTTTTAACATTCCTTATTAGATCGAGTGTGTTGGTCGAATATAGTTTATTATATTTGTTTCTCTTATCGAGTTTAAGGAATCATAGTATGGGTTTGTGATAATGATAACCATATCTTACCCTCTCGAGGCTGTACTGTAATGCTATGGTCAAGAATGAGTCTGCACGGTACTGTACACATACATACATACACGAGGCAGAGTTAAGTCAGTTACATACATACATACACAAGGTAGAGGCAAGTTCGTTAACGATGTCATTATCTGTCATGCGAGGAACGGTATGTCAATGGCTTTGTATCACCCTATTATTCTCTCATTCTCTCATTCATTCTCTCTCTCTCTCTCTCTCTCTCTCTCTCTTCTCATGTGTGATGCTGTGTACAAGTGACATTAACTACGTAACGGCACAGCTGCCTCCCTCCTCCCCCCTCGCGTCCCAGGAATGGCAAAACACTGCTCTTGGGAAACACCTCGGAAAATAATCTGAAAATAATAACAATGTAATGCTACTAATACTGCGTTGTTATTGTTGTTGGTGTTGTTATCATTATCAATATAAACAATACCAAAAGTGATAGTAATAATGATAAAAATAACTGATCATAATCATGATAATAATGAAATTAATAGCTATCATTACTTTTATCATTATTATCACTACTATCATTACCATCATAATCCATCACCGTCATTATCATCATCGTTACTGACAAGGCTATGTACGATCGTAGCTTCAAAATTTAATGTCTTCACTGATACTTATGAAGTAACTATTGTCAATATTATCACCTTCAAGCAACCTCTTTTGTTATATTTTAATTTCTTTCTTTCTTTCTTTCTTACACACGGCGTCCATAGTTCATGGACGTCCTGATAAACTGTATAAACTGTATAACTGTATGTATAGGCGCGGGAGGCAAAAAGATGATTAAGGATTGAATGGTGGAGGGAGGAAGGTCTCCCTCCCTCCCTCACGCACGCACGGGAGGAATCGAGGGAGGAGCTGGGAGGAGCAAGTGTTTGTTGTCATTTAACACATATCCGCTACTTATGTGTGTGTATGTGTGTGTGCGCGCGCAAGAGATGATGATGATGATGATGGTGTGGTACGAAGCCTGGGAGAAAAAACCCAGCGTAGAACTAACCAATATTATGTAAGAGAGAGAGAGAGAGAGAGAGAGAGAGAGAGAGAGAGAGAGAGAGAGAGAGAGAGAGAGAGAGAGAGAGAGAGAGAGAAGAGAGAGAGAGAGAGAGAGAGAGAGAGAGAGAGAATCACGTAGTCCAAATAAGGTCAATAAGTAATACAGGTACACCCATTTAGGAGATCAAACAGGCTATAGGCTACACACACACACAGTGTTCCATGCAGCACGCCCCTGTCCTTCCTTGAGTTTCCTAATCTACCCCCCCCTCCTTCCCTTCTCCTGTGTGGAAAGTTGTGAATGGTCGCGCACACACCAGTGAAATCCCACACGCCGTCTGAAATACAGCCTACACATCTTAATATCATTCCAATACTTCGGTTTTCTTTCTCCTAGTAAAAGTCTGTTTTTTTAATGTTTTTTTTGTCTACGGCGAAGCCTGACTTTATATTGAGAGATACACGTGATATTACCATCAAGGCTACAACACGCATTTCTTGCGCTGCCACACAGTTATTAACGTCTTGTGTTGCTACCTCCTAGGTAAGCATTATATATATATATATATATATATATATATATATATATATATTATATATATATATATATATATATATATAATATATATATATAATATATATATATATCAGGTTCCCACTTAACATCGTGGAGGTTCTTGAAAAGTGCAACTTTCAGTGAAACGGCGTTAAACGAAACCGATTTGACCACAGACTCAATTATATAAACAGGAGTTTATTGCGGGTAACTTTTGGTGTGTCAGCATCCCACAAATTTTTTGAAGACACTGCCGGCCTAAATACTCACATTTTCTGTAAATGTTCTGCTTCATCATGTGGTGGATACTGGATATACTACTATTCACTTCCAGAAACCTAAAGAATGATCAATTCTCACAGGAAACTGTTACAAAATTGCTTATTTTCTATGCGAAAAAGTGTGGCGTCCATGATGGGCGACGCCATGCGCTATTAGAATCGCTAACCGACCCTAGGTAGCCTAACAAAACCTTACCTAAACCTAAGTCAAACCTATAGCAAAACCCACGTATAACCTCCTAAGCCAGGAGGACAAGCCCCCTCCCCAGACCTTTCTTGTTTGCATAAGATAAGGTTTCTCATATAAAAAAATTAAAAAATGCAGAAAATCATCTCAAATTGTTAAAATGTAAATCAAAGTGTATCAGAAAAACCAGTCTCGTCAAAAAACTAGCGGGATGCCTAGAAACCAAATAATACCTCATTAAGTTCCTACGGTTTACGTATTTCTGGTTACAAAAGCACCTCCTAACTTCTAATTAAAGATCCAAAACACTTTTAATATTAAATATTGAAATAAATGTGTGCTACACAATTTAAGATATATAAAACAAACAAGATCATTATTTACCCAATTATTGGTGAATGAGTGAGTGGTGGTGGCTGCTATGGGGGAGGGGGGGCTACAGGGACACTGCTTCACCCTCATCTTTGGTGATGGGTGAGGGCGAGTATTGTGGGTCTTGATCATGATAATGCAAAGGGCATACAAGCAGCTTGGTCACCCTCACTCAACACACGGCGAGGGAGGGAGTGGTGCGACAATCTCTGAGGGGGAGTCAATGGCGCTCGCTATCCATCATCGAGCCTTCTTAACAATTCCAATTGTGTTTCTAATGTACTTTTCCTCTGCTTTTTTGTGTATCCATAGACATGACGGGTGCAAAGTGCAAATTCAACGCTCTTTGTAACAAGGAAAAATTAAGGAATAAAGTTTTCGAGGCAATATCGCACAGAGCAAGTATACGCCACTCAACTCAAAACCAAGCAATACAAACACGCCGAGCAGTGTTGCCAGATCAACCAGCTAAAATTTTCTTGTGTGGAAATGATAACTTCCCTTTTTGCCTCAGATTTTACCTGTCACACACACACACAATATATATATATATATATATATATATATATATATATATATATATATATATATATATATATATATATATATATATATATATATATATATATATATATATATATATAAGCGAAAGTGTGTGTGTGTGTGTGTGTGTGTGTCCGCTCCAGGTGCCGCCCCCTGTGGCGGAATCCCCTCATATGGCACATTTTTGAAACCGGCTCGAGCAGGGGAAGGTTTTAAGCCCATTTATGAGATGATCCGATCACTTTTTTTTTTTTTTTTTTTTTTTTTTTTTTAGCAGCCTATTAGCGAGAATTGTGATAAAAAGTGGGTTGCGAGAATTAGAGAGAACTGCAACTCCGAAATGCCAGTGGTCGCTGGCAGTTTTAACTCACAATTTGGTGAAAAGTTGGTCAACTTGAAAGAAAAATATGGGCTTATTCCACTGCACTTAAAACACACAAGTATAATATTAAGAACGATTTTCTTCTATATGTATATTGTATAGAAGCCTGATTCTGTAAAACATTGTATATAACCAAATAACCAAGTAGGTTATAGTTGAGGAGGCGAGGTAAATGTTACTCTATGATATTATATAGTCAATAACGTATGTTTAGAAGTTATCTATACCTAGGCAGTCATATTTTCCTGTTATTATTGTGTATCAATCAGATAGAAAGCCTGGAAGTGCAATGAGTCGACGCGTGAAGTCGTAATGTTTTGATTCAATCTCCCCGCCCACCACTCCCCGCCGCGGCACGTCGCCTCCACTATTATAACCTATATTGTCGCAGCAACAAGCCGATTTCGGCATTCTTTATTCTTCGTTTTTCCAAGGCATTGCTTATTGTATTTTGACAAGCGTTTGCCAGACGCAGCAGTACTGTCTTAGAAAACAGTGTGAACATCGCCCAAGTTTTACATGCCACAATATACATGTAAAAAATATATTAAGCTTTGCTACTCGAGGCGAGTAATTTGCATTAAATTGCTATTATAGAACGTTCCATCGTAATGCATGTCATCCATATAATTAGTAGAACAACAGAAGAACTATATTTTTTGGTATTCAGATGCGGTGCATCAATGTTTATCGCGAAATTAATTTATGAAAAATATTAGTCGCGGAGCCAAAACACAGTAGACCAACCTTTGAGTTAAAACTGCCAGCGACCACTGGCATTTCTCGAGTTTCAGATCATTGGAATTGAGGAAACCTTGATGTAGGGTGATGGGTAATGGGTGAGTGAATGGGTGGGGTGATGGGTAATGGATGTGGGGTGATGGGTGAGTGAATGGGTGGGGGGTGATGGGTGATGGGTGAGGGAATAGATGGGGGGTGATGGGTAATGGGTGAGTGAATGGGTGTGGTGATGGATAATGGGTGAGTGAATGGGTGGGGGGTGGTGGGTAATGGGGGAGTGAATGGGTGGAGGGTGATGGGTAATGGGTGAGTGAATGGGTTGGGGGTGATGTGAATAGGTTGGCGTTAATACATACATTTCTACATCCATGATTTCAGGAAAGCTAGAAGGGGCTATCTGGAGAGTCTGTGTTTGGTGGGCCGAAGGCCCACCAATAGCCCTCCGCAGGAGCTAGCCAAAACGTCCGCCCGGAGGGCGGCTTTGCGGCTAGTATATATATATATTTGAGATAAACTAAATGGTTTCTTTTTTCCCCATTTTTGCCTTTTTTCCTTTTCGAAGCCAAAATTTCCCTCAAACAGGTAAATTTCCCTGCATCTGGCCACACTGACGCCGAGGTCCGATACCGTTCTCGCAGTAGCGATTTCGTACGGCAGCCTTTATTGTCGTACGCTTGTTTGATTATCGTACTCTTTACGTATTTACATTATATTTAACATTTCATTCACATCAACGTTATAACGAAACTACATTGAGTGAGGACCTACTAGTATATATAAAGAAGAAGAAGAACAAAAAATTAAGTAGAAATGATGCAGCAGGAACAATGCAAAAAAAAAAAAAAAAACTGAAAAAAACTGAAGAATCACAGCCTCTTTTCCTACTGGTTTAGTCTGGCCAAGAGATGCAGCAACATAGATACAATCCTAGTGTCCCATCCTCCTCCTCACATATACTGTATAGGGACGTTAAAAAATTACGTAACGCCTAAGGAGGGGGGGGTATGGTGAAGTGTTGAGTGTGACAGTGGGGGGGGGGCAGCAAAGTGTTGCATAACATTTTCAGATTACTTCATATTAGATAGGAAATTTAAGTAAGTGGCAAGAAAACATTTTTCTTTCGAGTCTCTGGGATTCTTTGATATCATTACATAAAATCATTAAGAAAATCATAACGATAATAGCTTACAGGTACCCAGGTTTGACTTATATTATTGTATTTGAAAAAAAATGGAAACCTACTAATTGTGCGGGGTGTGGGTACTTGCTGGTGTTACATAATTTTCTAGAGGGGTCTGGACATGTGTTACAAGGCATGACATGAGGGGAGGGGGGCTCAAAAATGACTAAAAAAAGCGTGACATAATTTTTTAATGAACCCCCATCATGTGTGACGCCTGCCCTGTCCTGGGACACACCCCTGCAAGGCTGTGAAGGATGGCCATGACAGAAATACTCCCTGGTAAACAATGGCTGTCCACCATTACACTAGAAGGGAAAATATAGATGGACAGGTGTGAGCACGTGCCCAAGCTCGCATCACCTTCACTAATACAATAACACAAAAATACAAATGCCTATGAGGAGCAACAAACAACCGCTGTCTTTCAGGTCAGTCCACCACCACTATACAGGGTTTAACACGAGTTTCTGCAAATATTGAGACAGATGATATATCGTATAATTCTAAGTAGAAAATGCTCTATACACATATGCTTTTTGAAGCTTCCTTTAGACGTGAGATGAATTGTAAAAAATCACGGCGGCCGGTATTGTCACAGCGATGCAACGTATGGAGGTGCATTCGCGGTTGCCACTCGGTGAAATTTTGAATTATTTAATCATAATTTTTACTTGAAATGGAACATTAATTTAGCTTTTAACAACACAATTGGTATTAATGGACTTGTTATTTACCAATAAGCAGTACATGCGAACAGCATGGCTGTAATAAGCAATACTGTAAAAGGCTACTTGGCATCGTCTCTGAGCTGGTGAGGAGGTAGTGACTCGCCTTCCTCCTCCTTCTTCCCCTCCTTCCTACCCCGCTCCAACATGTTGCCAAGTAGCCTTTTACAGTATTGCTTATTACAGCCATGCTGTTCGCATGTACTGCTTATTTGGTAAATAACAAGTCCATTAATACCAATTGTGTTGTTAAAAGCTAAATTAATGTTCCATTTCAAGTAAAAATTATGATTAAATAATTCAAAATTTCACCAATTGGCAACCGCGAATGCACCTCCATACGTTGCATCGCTGTGACAATACCGGCCGCCGTGATTTTTTACAATTCATCTCACGTCTAAAGGAAGCTTCAAAAAGCCTATGTGTATAGAGCATTTTCTACTTAGAATTATACGATATATCATCTGTCTCAATATTTGCAGAAACTCGTGTTACACCCTATATAGTTATGTCAGAAAAAGTCTTCAAAATCAAAACAAAGGTTAAAAGCAACATAATCTCGCAATAGTTGAAGTAGTGTAACAAGAATGACAAAGACCAGATAAGGCGCCACCTGGATTACAAAGATCACAATTAAATAACATATAAACACCCCCGTCATGTAAGGGACCTTGCTATGATTCATTATAGAGGTGTCATGTTATAGCACACAAGCTAAGTACAAACACGCAAGCGCAACACTCCTCACTAGGTGCTTTAGGGATAAGTGGGTCATCTACCACCCTGATTATTGCTATTACTACTATTGTTATCATTATAAAAGCAAAAATAAAGCCAACAAGAGGTAAGCAGGAGCTTCAAAGCACAAGATAGACGTGTTTAGGACCTGTACCTGACCAGCCACCAGGACACCCGCCTGTCACCCCCTTCCCCCTTGTGCACCCGGGGCGGGGAGGAGCGCTCAGGCGAGGCTGCACGCTTCTCTCGGCTGGATCAAAACAAAGAAGAGTAAGAGAATAGAGGCACGCCCTAGTCACGGATGCTATTTGGTTCTAACAGTACAACCAATCAACAATATCATGTGGAGTAATGCATGGTTCACAAGTCACATCAGGAGTAAGAATAAGTGTTTTTTATACCTTCATTAACAACATGACAGACGCCATATGCCATTCAACACATGAGCATATTGTACAAGTTATAGTCAGTCAAGACCTGGCTTTCCATCATGCTGAACCCGAATGAACATGTATCAGCAGCAAGTAGTTATTGTTATTATTTCCCTTGAATGAATCAGCATTCATGGCTACTTGTCTTCTTCTTTTTTTTCTTTTCTTTTTATCACAAGGAGAGCTATAGAAAAAAATCAAGTAAGGTTCTGTCTATTTGCCCCTCATGACGGGTTGCCAGACACCAGCCAAACACTACACACGTGCGTGCTGCCACACTCCACCTACACCACAGACTTCTCAGTTTATTCAAGGTTATGTTGGCATGCACGGATGTGCTAGAGGCTTTTCTTGATGGTAATGTTACAGGTTTTGGATGTTTTACTGATCATGTTCTAGAAATACTTTGAAAGCTGCTTGTATTGCATGACACAAATATTGCATATCCATTGATGCGTTTTTTGAAATCATTCCCATCAATAATTGTAAATCAAGATTTTGGTTCCAACTAACTGTTCAATTTTAGAAATCATGATTAATTTAGTCAGAAATCTACATCACAGATGGATGCCACAATTTTCTAGTTCGTCCAACACTATGAAGTTCTATCACTCATTTAAAAAATCAAAGAGAGATCGTAAGTTAGAAGTCAACAGGAAGTATAGAGAAGCTGCATATATATTAATAACAAAACCTCAAACCTATGCAAATACTATCACAATGAAACATTTTATTGATATTTCTAGAATTCAGTTTAACCATGAAAACACAGTATTTTCTTTAGGGTGGGTGGTCATGCTGGCAGCCCTGACCTGACCTACAGGGAGGGAGAGGCAGGGCTCATATCTAACCCTCCAGTCATCCGCCCTCACATGCAACACTCTAACCTGCTGCTGGTGGGTTGGTTGTGACATCTAAAATGTCACAGAACTCAAAGATATACTCAACATATGGTGTGTCTTGCAGGATATCTCATGTGATATAACAATTATCAACCTATAAGATACGCAATTGATTTAACTCCTTGTGTGAAGTAGGTGACACTACAAAGCATGGCAAGCAGCCTTCTGTGGTGAATTTTGGTTTATAAGCATCCTGCAAATTTCTTGATGAGTCTATTGTTTCTGACAGATTTTGATGTGCAAGAAGAAGAGGAAGAGCTAGAAACTATAGAAGTGGATGGTGGTGTAATAGAAAAAGTGAAACAGTTTTATTATCTTGGTGACATGTTAGCTAGCGAGGGTGGAATGGAGAGAGCAGTAAGAACACGGGTAGCAACTACATGGATGAAGTGGAGAGAGTAGCGAGTGAGGGATGCCCCAGAGTGCCTGCATCACTTACTTCCTGTTGAGTTGGACGTCTAATGAAAGACGTTGAAAAATGCAGGGTATTCATCAACTTAGGAGTGGATAAGACGATGCCCACGTATAATCTCTTAAGGGGGGGCAACCTCCCATGGACCTCCCTTGCTTGTATAGGGTAGGGTCCACTAGGGTCCCATAAAAAATATAAAAAACAAGAAGAAAAAAAATATAAATCTATCAGAAAAATAAAATCTTCATCCCGAAAATAGCAGGATGCAGCAAAACCAAATATTATCCCTTCAGCCTTGTCACTACTCCGTGTTAATGATCTAAATGTGTTTGAAAGATTTAAGTGTATCACATGGAATAAAATAACGAGAGGCTTTGGTTCTACTGCAGTTGAATGCATTACAAGGCAAGTAGTTATAACCGTCCCTAAATTGAAGATCTGACCATTTGCAGTATTCATAACCCCTACAACAGCCGTCGGAAATGAAAAATAGCATGAGGGGTCTGGGTTTGGCTGTGCCCTCTCAATTAGGTTAGGTTACGTAACCAATGTCCAGGTTAGATTAGTGAACTAGCGTGGGGGTCTTGGGGGGCTGCAGTCCCCAGTTAGGTCAGAAAAGTATTGGTAAATAGTAAGTATTGTATTAAACTGTAGTTTTACTGATACTTTAATAAGTAACTAAAATAACCTATCCAATCATTAATGATACAAAGCTAACAATGCACAGAAATACACATGTGGGAACAGACCCTGTCTTTTTAATCTGTGCCACCTGTGACCTGTATAATGCATCAAAGCACATCGCTTTTTGGTAAATACGGTAAATTTTTACGATGGCACCAAACTTCCCTACACAATTGGGAGCATGGTTTTTGTTTACCTTATTGTATTCTAAGAGACATTTTCTCCTTGAGCTTTCCGTCGCAAATCAATAGTTTCGGAGATATAGAACATTTTAGGTGGGGGTAGGAATACGTCTCCTTGTATACAAAATGCCTCCCTCTTCCTCTTCTTGTGACCTGTATCGCTTTTGTTTCAGAGGCGCACCCGTGGCTACCTTACCTAACCTAACCTGAACCTAACCTGAACCTTACCTAACCTAACCTAACCTAACCTAACCTAACCTAACCTAACCTAACCTAACCTGAACCTAACCTTACCTTACCTTACCTTACCTTACCTTACCTAACCTAACCTAACCTAATCTAACCTGGGTACCGTTGATTCGGGCCGCCAGTTGAAACAGGCCGCCTATAGTAGCATGCATACCCAGCAGACAGGGCAGTTTCGCGGTCGTTTTCAGAGACACCGACAATTTTTTCTTGGCTTACAATAGGGGCTTGTTCTAATGGAGATAGTTGCACAAAATAAAACTAGGTATAATTTGTGGTTAAGGTTAGGTTAGGTTTCATTAATACCTATAAGGTTAGGTTAGGTGTCATTAAAACCTATAAGGTTAGGTTAGGTTTCATTAAAACCTATAAGGTTAGGTTAAGTTTAAATTTTTTCATATATTTTTTTTTTTTTTATTTTGCGCAAAATAAAACTATCTCCGTTAGAACAAGCACCTATTGTAGGCCAAGAAAAAATAGTCAGTGTCTCTGAAAACGACCGCGAAACTCTCGTCCAGTATGCATTTAATATAGGCGGCCTGATTCAACTGGCGGCCCGAATCAACTGTATCCCTCTAACTTAACCTTTAACCTCCTCAATGGGTCCAATAATAAAAAAGTTTAATAAAATACCAAACAAAAGCGATGCAGGTCACAAGAAGAGGAAGAGGGAGGCATTTTGTATACAAGGAGACGTATTCCTCCCCCCACCTAAAATGTTCTATATCTCCGAAACTATTGATTTGCGACGGAAAGCTCAAAGAATAAATGTCTCTTAGAATACAATAAGGTAAACAAAAACCATGTTCCCTATTGTGTAGGGAAGTTTGGTGCCATCGTAAATTAATACCGTAAATACTTCTGCAATTTCAACCAATACTCCCTATTGACCAATACTCTCCTGACATAGCTGGGGGGGAGCCCCCAGATCCCCCTGCTAGTGCCCTAACTTAACCTGGGCATTGATTACGAAACCTAACCTCGTTGGGGGGGGGGGGTCGCCCCCCCAGACCCCCTTGTGTTATTTTTCCTTTCCGACGGCTGTTGTAGGGGTTAGAAATACTCCTTATGACGAGAACGAAAAGTTCAGGATACTTATAACCACCGGTCGTGTATTGGTTGTACCTGCACTTATACCCGCTTTTTTGCTTTCTGGCCAAGCCAAAATAAAAGATAATTATATACTTAGCTATCTATTCACTTCCACCTGATTACCAGCACTGGACAACTACCCAGATAACCAGGCTACAGTACGACAAAGTTATTGATACTCGGCTTTTAAGACGCTCAAAAGTTACAACATTCCACCCGGCAACCCTCCCGCCTCACCCTCCCACAACCCGCCTTCCTGCCCTCTGATTCACCCACTACAACCGTGCATTCCAGTATGTTACTCACGGAATTTCGAGTTTTATCCTCTTTTTCCCATCTCCGTTCTTCACTTCCTCGTTCAGAGTGGCCTCGTGGTTCATGCTTGCTTCTTCCCTCGGCGGCTCCGTTTGTTTACCTCGCCCAGTCCCAGACATAGAAGCCAGCCTCCACCCTAGAGCTCACACCATCATGGCGCCCGTACTAAGCCATCGCCATCTTGCTACACTCAATTTCTATTTTTCTCTCAAAGAAAATATCACACTATGCATAAAATAGTTTCTAGGACCTGAGTTCGATGCTGTGGATGTATTTTTTTTAATCAGTAAAATTAATGTACAGTTACGGAAGGTTCGAAGTTAATTTCACCTGTACAGAAAATTCTCTCTCTCAACTCTCTGAGATAACTTCCTTTATCTACTCACACACACATTCACACACACACAGTCACACACCGATCTCCTTACTCCGTAGTGTAGGGGTTAGCACGCTCGGCTCACAACCGAGAAGTCCAGGGTTCGATCCCCGGGCGGAGCGAAGACAGACGGGCGGTCTTCTTAAAACCCGAGCCCCTGTCCACCCATCAGTGAATGGGTACCGGGTGTTAGCCGGGGGTTTGTGACCCGCCTCCCGGGGTGGTGGCTTCGGCCAACACTAATCACTAAGGATAAATGATAAAATGTTCCTATGGAGACGGGGCCATACGAGCGTTGCTCAGGCCCTGTAAAATACAACTAGATGAATACAACTAGATGAATACACACACACACACACACACACACATTCACACACTATATTACATATATTACATAACAGAACATCACCTAATCCTTCAAACACTTAGCATGTATACAGTACTGTACATGTCTAACCACCACAGCACACTTCCAATGACCCCTTAGAACAGGTGACACGGAGGTCTGGCGGTGAACAAGTAACACAAGATGATAGAAAAGGGGTGTTAGAAAGGCGCCTCTTGTCACCCTCTGCCTGGATAGGTGATTAGAACATAAGAACATACGAAAATAACGAAGGTACAAGAGGCCGTGAGACTTACACGTGGTAGTTCCTGTTGGTTCACCGGTAGTTCGGTGATTGGAGCAGGAGGAAGGGTGGAGGGAATAGCAGTGTTTTTCCTTAGGGTGTTTGTTTGGCTTAGGGCTTGTTTAAGGCTGTCACAGGGAACATAGGACTGATCGAAGAGGATACAACTCCCAACCTCGAATGTGTTTTGGGACCCACACTGCCTCAGTCTTGCAGGGATTAAAGTATGATAATTATTGTTCATGTCCACCACTGGTTCGGTTCCTCGCGCCGTGGATTCCCAGTCATGGATCATCGTTAAACACATCTCCATGGATTCTTGGGCGCGTCCTGGGTTTACGCAGTGCCCTTCAATACTCCCTTCTGTCGGAGTGATGACCACCACCACTGCCACCATCATCGCCGCCAGCACCAGTAACCGTGGCTCATGACAAGGGATGGAGGCGTTGCGTCCTGTCTTCGGTGAGGTTCTTGGGCTGCAACACAACGCCGGAGGAGACGGTGTTGGTGGTGCTCTCCTGCGGGGAGGTGTTTCCTGCATCGAACTGCACCCACTCCACCTCCGTCTCCCCCTCGTCGCGGTCGTCTTGGTCGTCGTCGTTGTCGTCGCACTGGTCGTTGATGTCGCCGCACGTGACATTGCTGAAGCGGTTCTGTGGGGGCAGCAGGGGGACGCTCAGTAACCTTGACGCAGCAGGAATGGCACATCACACTCACCTCTCTGGTCACACTGTTGCCTATGGGTCACCTAACACCTATCAGAACACCCCTTCCTTACACCCCCATGTCCTGAGAGTCATGAGCACCCACCTGCAGGTATCTGGCCAGCAGCTCCTGTGTGGGGACGTCGCTAGCGGCCAGCAGATGTGTGTCGGACTTGGAGGGAACCCAATAGAAACCGAAGGGCAGCCATCCCTTCCCCGGGATGTGTGCAATCTCTTGGGCGTCCACCTACGGGAGACAGTCACAGAGGAAGGGGACGCCGGTGTTGAGGAAGAGTGTTGAGTGTCGCACCACGCCCCCAGCACACCACTCACCTGCACCACCAGATAGGGCGCCTTGATCTTGGCCCTCAGGATCCCCGGCGTGTAGAGGGCGCGATGCCCGACCAGAGCAGGACCCCAAGCCTCCGTCGGGACAAACAAGCGGCGAATATCCTGCCGGGACATTATCCTTTCAGTGCAGAACAGAAGACAGGCGAGAAAATAAAGTCATGAACCGTCAGAGCCTCGCATAGGAGCTACTAATGACACACCTTGATGTGTTTGAGCACCAACACCACCATGACGACCACCACCAGGGCGGCGGGCACCAAGGACACCACCGCGCCCGCTATCCGGTACGCCTCCTCCTTCGCCTCCGTCCGGTTCAGGTCTATCCACACCATCGGGCCATCCGAGCCCGTGACGCACGCCCACACGCCCAGTGCCTGTGTGGAGTAACTACCGGTGAGGGAGGGATGACTTGGGAGGATATACCCGGCAACGATAGCGGAGGAGGAGAAAAAATTGGTAACACTGGGTGACTGGAAGAGGAAGAGCAACAGCCGGAGGAAGAGGAAAGAGAAGGGAGATTGTTCTATTTAAAAGGGAAGAATAGGTAAAGTGAACAAAGACAGAGAGAAAATAACCGGAGGGAGGTGAAAACTAATGGAGGAGGAGAGGAGGCAGCAAGATGAGGATAATAATAAGGAGGAGGAGGAGAGGACTCACGAGCAGGATGGGCAGCAGGAAGAAGAGGAGGAGGAGAAGGAGGAGGAGGAGGACTCACGAGCAGGATGGGCAGCAGGAAGAAGAGGAGGAGGAGAAGGAGGAGGAGGAGGACTTACGAGCAGGATGGACAGCAGGAGGAAGAGGAAGAGGAGAAGGAAGACTCACGAGCAGGATGGGCAGCAGGAGGAAGCGCCACACGAACACTATGGCCGTCACGTCGCTCCTCAGCATCAGCTTGAAGTGGTGGCCGATGGTGGCGGCGCCGTACACGTACACCAGCCCCCCCACCTCCACCGCCCCCAGGAGCAGCCCGCTGGCCCAGGGCGCGTAGGTGTCCACGGCGCGCACCAGGAACACGCCCTCCTGCACATCCAAGGTCACGTCACTACAATGCAACGCGACAGTTCTTTGGTGCACCTTTGTTTCGTTCTTTCTGATTGTTTTTGGGTGTGTCCGAAATAACTCTCAGGGTATATCATTTAGGTATTTGTTTTTGGGTGTGTCCGAAATAACTAAATGATATAGCTACCCTGAGAGTTAACTAAGACACATCCAAAAACAATTAGAAAGAACGAAACAGAGGTGCACCAAAGTACTGCCAGCGTCACATTAACACCTCCACGAACTAAGGCCCGGACACTCATGACTCATATGGCGTCACCGTCATGACCGTCACACTCACGTGGGTGATGAAGGGCAGGCTGGAGATGAAGCCGAGGAACACACGCACGTGCAGCAGAGGAAGAACCTGCTGCCGCCCCTCCAGCGCCCCGGCAGCAGGTCTGACACGCCCACGGTGACGGTGGAGGCCAGGATCTGCGTGTGGTCGAAGAGCGCCTTGCACAGACCCAGGTACAGCAGCACGCCGCCGATCTGCGGCACCTGCATGTGTGTCACCGCCTTAGACGCCTCCACCAGGAAGAACCCAGGCGCTGCAACACACACACACACACACACACACACCAAAAATTGTTAACCTTTTGTACTCAATATCCATGACGAAAAGTCGCTTACTCACACACACTAAAAAGTTACAGAGCGGTAGAAGGGATGACGTTCTGTACTGTACCATATTTTACCAAAATTTTGACAACAACAATCCTAATAATGAGGAGCTTGAGAAATATAAACCATATGATATTCAAAAGACTTACAGTGAAATTCCGGGAGAATTTCACCTAAACAACCTAATCAAAAACACAAAAATTCTAACTTATATACGATTGCAGCTCTCAGTGACTTTAGAACCTTTCCTTAGAGTATCAAATCCTTTATAGCATTATTCCAAACTGTATGAGATTCCACTACGACCTCAACACTATAATTTTATAAGGAGGAAGACTCTTTACTACCTCAAGCCTTCTGTAACATGGCGGCGGGGGACTTTCTCCTCTTACTCCTTACTCCTTACTCCTCTTACTCCTTACCTACTCCCTACTCCTCTTACTCCTTACTTACTCCTTACTCTTCTTACTCCTTACTTACTCCCTACTCTCTTACTCCTTACTTACTCCTCTCGATGTCACGGTCGAGGAAGGGGAAGACGGCGAGGCAGGACACCAGCGCCACTAACATGTTGGTGGCCACGGCGGTGTACGCGTCAAGGCGGATCTGGTTTACAAGTTTACAAGTTTATTGAAGAAAAAGGAGGGGGGTTAAATATAAGGGGGGGGAGAGATTACATAGAAGGGGGGGGAGATTACATAGAAGTGGGGGGAGATTAGATAGAAGGGGGGAGAGATTACATAGAAAGGGGGGGGGGGCTGCACAAGAATAAAAAGAACATTGAAACACATACATACAGAATAAGGGAATCTTGGTCACAGAGGATTAGGAGAGAGGGAATGGAAAAGGGCAAGAGAGAGAGCAGAGAGAGGGAGAGAGAGAGAGAGAGAGAGGAGATAAGATAAGATTTTCATCCTTTCTAGACACTTTGCAAGTACCAACTACAAGGTTATTGACTATACAAAGCGTCGCCACGTCAGCACGAACTAGGCGGACTCGAACCGCTGACCGAATGCGCAGGGACTCTGCACATTGCAAGCTCACGTCTCTACCAACCTTGCCACCCTGACGGGCAGAGAGAGAGAGAGAGAGAGAGAGAGAGAGAGAGAGAGAGAGAGAGGCGGGGGGTGGGTTGAATTCACATATACGTATACAAATAACTAAGAAAGTAAGATAGAAAGTCAAGGAAAATAACGTTTATTGATCCAAATGAGTAAGAAATAAGAAACGTGAAGGAGAAACACTGAATGAATGAAGGAGACAACTAGATAATCAGAAAAGAAAGAAACAGTGCAAAGAATTAAGACAGAAAAAAGCAAAGAAGTCAAATAATACAAAAAAATAAGGAAGGAGAGAGATAGTGAAGGAAAAGGACAATATTGATGAAGGAAAGGAAGGAAAGAAGGAAGACAAATAGATGATCAGAAAAGAAAGAAAGAAACAGTGCAAAGAATTAAGATGACCAAATCGAAAACGAAAAGAAGGAGAAGAAGGAAGACAATGATAAAAGAAGAGAAAGGAAAGAAGAGAATGGATGTGAGTAGGAAGGAAGGAAGGAAGGAAGGAAGGAAGATGGAAGAAGGAAAAGGAAGAGAGGAAGAGGAAGGAAAATAAGGAAGAAGGAAGAAGGAAAGAAAGAAAGAAAGAAAGAAAAGAAGGAAGAAGGAAGAAGGAGGAGGGCCTGAAGGAAAACTCACCCTGTCCCTGAAGTGCCTGTAGCTCGCCCTGTTGATGAGCAGACCTGTGCAGGGCCCTATCGTCCACAGCACCTGCACGGGAGAACAGGAGGGGCTACTCTCTCTCTCTCTCTCTCTCTCTCTCTCTCTCTCTCTCTCTCTCTCTCTCTCTCTCTCTCTCTCTCTCTCTCTCTCTCTCTAAGTCAACGTACACACATTTCCCCCCCTCTCTCTCTCTGTCTTGTCAACGTACACACATTTTTTTTTGCTCTCTCTCTCTCTCTCTCTCTCTCTCTCTCTCGTCTCTCTCTCTCTCTCTCTCTCTCTCTCTCTCTCTCTCTCTCTCTCTCTCTCTCTCTCTCTCTCTCTCTCTCTCTCTCTCTCTCTCTCTCTCTCTCTCTCTCACCTGCCCAAATGCGTCCAGCCAGATGCCAGCATTGCCTAAGTCTCGCCAGTTAAAAGTAAACACCTTGCCCAGCCCGTCACCACTCTCGGGCCTCTGCAGACCGTACGCCACCTGCACCACCAACGCCCCCGCCGTCACCAGCGACCACACCCTCGACACCACGCCCGTCCGGTAGGCCTCCCCGCGCCACACTGCCAGGACGAGGGCCAGCCACACCAGCCCCTGCGTCAGTCCCAAGCTTAAAACCACCACGCTTCCTTTACCGTCGTCGTATCTTGTCGTTCCCAGCACCGTCCTCCTGAAGGGGTGGCAGACGAAGGTTCAGGTTTTGTGTTCCTGTGTTTTTTTAATGTCTCTTTTGTGTTGCGTGTTTGTGTGTGTGTGCTGTGCTGTGTTGCAATTCTTACAAATAATATATAATAATATATACTGCTTCTACTAATATGCTACATAAATAATACATACAACTAATACATAATAGCAATACGTACATGAAGTAGTATTCGTTAGGGGCGAGGTCGTCGGGGCACCCAGTGACGTTAGAGCCAGGGGGACACTCCTTCCAGGGCAGCTCCCCCTGCATGCAGTCCAGCGTGTAGCGCACGGACCACGCCAACACAGTGCTGGTGTAGGGCATCAGCACGCCACACACGGCCACCATGCCCACGCCCACGCCTGCACGAAGGGTAACAAATAGGCGATCTGATAGAAGTTTTTAAGTGGTTAAAGGGATACAATAAAGGAGCTGTAGGAAAAGTTCTTATGGCTAGAAAACAGGGTAGAACAAAAAGTAACGGATTCAAACTGGAAAGACGTAGATTTAAAAAAGAAATAGAGAGAAACTGGTTCACAAATAGGGTGGTAAATGATTGGAATGGACTCAGTAGACAGGTAGTTAGTGCGGAGTCATTAGGGAGCTTTAAAAGGAGGATAGACATTTCATGGATGGGGATGAAAGGTGGATGTAGGTAGTGTTAAGTAACAGGAACTGCCACGTGTAGGTCTCACGGCCTCTTGTAGCTTCCTTATGTTCTTATGTTCTTATGTAACAGTGGAGGAAACTGACCAAAGAGAATATATAGTATACTATCTATATACTATCTACCTCTACATACTATCTCTAAATACTACCTCTAAATACTACCTCTAAATACTATCTCTAAATACTACCTCTAAATACTACCTCTAAATACTACCTCTAAATACTACCTCTAAATACTGCCTCTAAATACTACCTCTAAATACTACCTCTAAATACTATCTCTAAATACTACCTCTAAATACTACCTCTAAATACTATCTCTAAATACTACCTCTAAATACTATCTCTAAATACTACCTCTAAATACTACCTCTACATACTATCTCTAAATACTACCTCGCCTTGAAACTGACGGTGGATTATTGTGATGGTGGAAAGAAATGCTGTTTATTAATGTGGATGCGTTCGTGACTGTGAAGAAACGAGGGACTGTATTATAATCTTTCAGTTTCAGCAAGTTTCAATCCCTCGAGAAAACAAGTCATTGGGAACGAGACGTATTAATGAACAGTACAAGAGTAATCGTAAGTCGCCTCCGTGTCGCCTCCGTGGTGCAGTGGCTAGC
>JACEEZ010000974.1:137500-152500 GCA_016584305.1 Chionoecetes opilio | reverse complement strand
TGGTGACCTTGTACAGGACGGTTTTGGTGATGACTTTGAGGACACTGTGGGTGACGACAACTTGGAGGAAGACTTACGCGAATGGAATGTGAGTGAGTCGGGCGACGCCGGAAAGAAGAATGTCGAGAAAGAGCTGCGTCTTCACAGTGAAGAAGAAGAATTGTTGGAGCTTGACGGAAAGTTTTTGAGTGACGACGAGACGTACAAAACACACACTATCGAAGAGGAGGAGAATGATGATGAAGACGAGGCCGATGACGGTGACGGCCTCATGGCAATCCTGAAGACCGTCCCGAAGCCCCAGACCATCAGCAAAACGAAGAGAGTGAAGAGCACCAATAACCGTGCCAGGGCGCGGCGCCTCAGCGACATGGAGGAAAGGAAAAGGCTGATGAAGGAAAAGAAAAGGAAGCTGAAGCAGGTGGAGGAGGAACGCTACAGGCACGTCATGTTCTCACAGACGCTCGAGTTCCAGCAGCAGGAAGCGGAGAGGAAGAAGCAGGCGGAGGGGGAGAGGATGCTGCGTGATTGCGATGACCTGGACGGGCAGTTTCGGCAGCTCCTGGACGATCTCCAGGAGCACGACGCCGACCACTCGGGCCAAGAGTGAGCGCCCACACAGACAAGAGAAAACACAAGATATATTAGACCGTGATTGCGTAGTTTTGTCCTGGATAATGAAGTATCAAAGCTATGTCAATGCATAGAACAGCGAGCAATCTTCTCATATGTCTCATGTACTTGATGTCTTATAGCTAATATAACTAATGCAAAAATACAATTCTGTTTTTCATTAATCTCCTTTTACAATCTCTCACTTATAATTCAATACATGATAATAATACTGTAGTTCATTTAGTGGTGAGTGTGTGTGTTTATCTCTACCTGGTGCACGGGAATTGGTGAGGGAAGAATGTGTGTAATTTGAAAGGATGGGATGGATGGTTATGCAATCATGAGGAAAAAGAAAGAGGGAAAAACCCCCAGTAAATATCAATGAATAGTGAAGAGTGGAAGAGTGAGTGAGTGAAATGATTGACTGGAATATTAACCCCTTCACGCCCAGATCTTTCCTTTGCTATAAAAAAATGTATGTTGTCGAGCCATAAAATTAAGAAAAGTCACTTAATATACCAAATTAGTTAGTGGACAAGGGTACTAAACAGGTCATAGCTATAAAATATTACTTATAGTCACTAAAAAGCGTCTAATGGTAACCAAATTACAATGGAAATTACGTTCTGGGCCTCAAGGGGTTAAGATGGCGGCGCAGCAATAAACAGGAAGGAGGAAGGAAGATAAGATAAGATTTTCATCCTATCTAGACACTTTGCAAGTACCAACTACAAGGTTATTGACTATACAAAGCGCCGCCACGTCAGCATGAACTAGGCGGACTCGAACCGGTGACCGAATGCACAGGGACGCTGCACATTGGGAACTCACGTCTCTACCAACCTTGTCACCTTGACGGGCGAAGGAGGAAGGAGAGTAAGTGGGAAGGTGGGATGCAAGGTTAGGCAATTAAGAAAGCAAAATAGTAAAAGAGAGAAAAAAACCAGCAGTAAATATCAATGAAATATATATATAGGCACAGCCACTATGGAAAATAAGCATCCGAAAAATTCAATTACTATACAAGCTCTGCAATTATCTATATGAATGTGAATATTTATGCAGCCGTGCTTACGTATTTGATGTAGACGTAAACCTATCGTGATGTAAAAGAAAAATAATTCGCAAAAGCTTATTCACCTGTTATATATTTTCCCAAGTTTAGAATTTCATGATTTTATTACGAGGGAATATTCAGTTAATTGCTTCAAGTATCTTTTTTTTTTCTTTTCGTTTTTGTCAATAAACTACTTCTACTACTACTACTACTACTACTACTACTACTACTATTACTACTATTATTACTACTACTACGACTACTACTACTACTACTACTATTACCACCGCCACCAGCACTACTACTACTACTACTACTACTACTACTACTACTACTACTACTACTACTACTACTACTACTACTATTACTACCACTACTACTATTACTACTACCACCACCACCACCACTACTACAACTACTACTATTATTACTCTTTATCTTATTTAATACTTTAAAATTCTATTATTTTGCTATGAAACATGTGTTTTCAATATTATTTGCATCCGATATGTAATACGTATATGTTTGTTGCATGTATTACGAAATAAAGTCTATGATGATGATGATGATGATGATGACTACTACTACTACCACCACCACCACTACTACTCCTTCTACTACTACTACTACTACTACTACTACCACCACTACTACTACCACCACTATTATTACTACCACCACCACCACCACTACTACTACTACTACTACTACTACTACTACTATGGCGGGTGACTTACATCCTTCGTCAGAGCTCCACTTGTAGGCGAGGGCTGGGAAGCGGAAGAGTGCGGGGGAGGCCAGGGCGAGGTGGAGGTGTTGCAGCAAGTTGGTGGCGCCGAACGCAAGCACCAGCTGATCTGCCTCCTCCACCTGTCCTCCTGGCGCCCCCGCGGCGTTGGTGACCCCTTCACCCACTCCTCCAGTCCTTCGTACCCCTTAGGACACACCGACATTGCTCGGACTTGATGGACCTTTGTCCACTACACAGCACAAAACAAAGAAGCACAGAGAAGATAAAACAAAAAATGCATCATCATTTGTCTCCAATAATCTTATAAACTCAAATTTGTTTACTTCACAGAGCGAGAGAGAGAGAGAGAGAGAGAGAGAGAGAGAGAGAGAGAGAGAGAGAGAGAGAGAGAGAGAGAGAACTAGAGCCCTGCCATGCCGTTCATACCATCTCCTGTTTAATGATCTTATCCACGAGGGTGGTGTCCGTGGCTCCCCCCATCACACCGGCCAGGGTCCTCGCGCCATCCAGGCTGCCCTGCTGAGACTCCGCGTCCTCCTCGCTCACCTTCACCAGCATGGAGCCGCCGGGCATGTCCACCACCTCTGTGCGGGGGGAATACAAAGGAATATACAAAGGAAGAACAGACAGCAACAGCCCTAATACAAAGGAAGAACAGACAGCAACAGCCCTACTGGGACAATCTACGTGTTTCTACGAATTAGAGGTAAAAGAATAGCAAAGTTGAAGGCTCCTTGAAGGTTGAAAGAGGAGGAGGAGAAGGAGGAGGAGCAGGAGGAGGAGGAGGAGGAGGAGGAGGAGGAGGAGGAGGAGGAGAAGAAGGAGGAGGAGGAGAAGGAGGAAGAGGAGTAGGGTGAATTGCATGTGGTGGTGTTGTTAGATTCGTTTTTTTTTTTATCAACTTGTTTCTATTTCTAGTTTTTTTTAAATCTCTCTCTCTCTCTCTCTCTCTCTCTCTCTCTCTCTCTCTCTCTCTCTCTCTCTCTCTCTCTCTCTCTCTCTCTCTCTCTCTCTCTCTCTCTCTCTCTCTCTCTCTCTGTACCTCTACGTCTACACAATCATTCATTCACACACACACTCCTTCCCTACTATCCTTCCTTCGTTCCTTCCTTCCTTCCTTCCCTCTTCCATTTAACTATCTCATAACTAATTCACCTCTTCCGTCACACTCCTCACCACCACCCACACCCAAACACCCACCCACACACACACCACCTTCACACCCACCCACCCACCCACACCCACACACATACCCACACACACACCCACACCCACTCACCCACTCTGGATGAACTCCGCTTCAATACACTGGTGGCGATGGATGACGAGAGAGACAGCATCCGCGACCTCCTGCCGTCACTTATCTCGCTTCCCCCGCCGCCACGCCCCCCGCTGAGGCTAGAGAAGGATCCCTCAGACTGTTTTCTTTCGCTCGACTCCATCTGTAGTGCGATTATGAGACATTGGATTGTGTAGGGGGATGTTTTAAGGGATTTAGGGCGATTATGAGGGATTGGATTGTGTAGGTGGATGTTTTAAGGGATTTAGGGCGATTATGAGGGATTGGATTGTGTAGGGGGATCGGTTAAGGGATTTAGGGCGATTATGAGGTATTGGATTGTGTAGGGGGATCGGTTAAGGGATTTAGGGCGATTATGAGGGATTGGATTGTGTAGGGGGATCGGTTAAGGGATTTAGGGCGATTATGAGGCATTGGATTGTGTAGGGGGATCGGTTAAGGGATTTAGGGCGATTATGAGGGATTGGATTGTGTAGGGGGATCGGTTAAGAGATTTAGGGCGATTATGAGGCATTGGATTGTGTAGGGGGATCGGTTAAGAGATTTAGTGGATACGTGTCGAGGTAGAGTTAGGTGGTTTAATGGGATAAAGGAGGGAGAGAGGGAAAAGAAAAGATGAGAAGAGAAAAAGGGAAAATGTGCGTCTTGAAGGTGAAAAAGTAAAAAATAAAGAAAAAATGAAAAGAAAGGGAAAAAGAAGGGAAAGATATATACTTATTTGTGTTTTAAAGGCGAAGAAAGGTCTTGAAGATGAAAAAAAAGAAAGAAAGAGAAGAAGAAAAAAAGGAAAAAGGAGGGAAAGAGGGTTGTGGATTTAAAGGTGCGTGGAAAAAAAGGAAGATAAGATAAAATAAAGGAAGACATGAAGAAGTTTAGATTGATATATAAAATGGATTACATGAGAGAGGGATGAATGGTGAGATTGCGGGATATATAGAAGGGAAGAAGAGTATATGTAAATAAATATTGCATGATGTAGTTTCTTGGTGGCGTCCGATAAAAAGTGAGAAAATATCATGAAATTAACCCATTGAGGCCCACAACGTCATTTCCATTGTAATTTGTTGGCCACCATTAGACAATTTTGATGAATATAAGCAAATGTTCTATAGATAATATGATCTGTTTAGTATCCTTGTCCTAGAGCCTATTTGGTATATTAAACTTATTTTCTGTAATTTTATGGCTAACAACAGACGATTTTATATAGCAAAGGAAAGCTCTGGGCGTGAAGGGGTTAAGCAAAACACAAGACAGGAAAATACAAACAAGAATTATTTTCATACACACGCACTCATCCCTTACCCTTACCATTGACCAAACCTTCAACAGCGAGTGCGTTAGAGGAAATCGAACAGGGGAAGGGCGCGCCGTGGCCTCTATATTATAATCCTCACAGGCGTCACTATAAAAACAACCCTGCCTGCGTCACCACAATCCAGGGCTAACCACCACAGCCCCTCAGTGAAAAGCCTAGAGTTGCTACATAGGCTCAAATAGGAGTGGAACTAAAGCAAAGAAAAGAAAAAATCCTACACACGCGTTCATCTCACTATATATGTACACATCTCACTATATATGTACACATCTCACTATATATGTACACATCTCACTATATATGTACACATCTCACTATATATGTACACATCTCACTATATATGTACACATCTCACTACATATGTATCACACTTTCATATCACAAATTTCCACATTCCTTTCATTTATCGTATCGACACCTTTACATCAAAGCTGGGTGCATATATTAAAGTCTTATTATTTCTTATTTCGTAAATCTACACATTTGCATTCACTTGTGTGCATCGTTAAAGTCTTATTTTTTCAGTTCGTAATTTCGTAATTTTATCTATTTTCTTTATCATTAGTAACATCAGCCTCCTCAAGGGTCCTCCACCGGGCGTCACGTGATCAGGGCATGGCTGAGGCCCCGCAACCCTCGGCTATCAGCACCAATGCCCCATTGGAGAAAAATCATATTGTTGCATAGCCTTTGTGATTCAATGCTTCGTCTCTCCATTTCATTCTCTCTCTCTCTCTCTCTCTCTCTCTCTCTCTCTCTCTCTCTCTCTCTCTCTCTCTCTCTCTCTCTCTCTCTCTCTCTCTCTCTCTCTCTCTCTCTCTCTCTCTCTCTCTCTCTCTCACACACACACACACACACACAACCTGCACATTTATAAGTCTTCTCGTCGGACTCACACTCTCTGCTGTACATAAATATATATATATATTTTTTCTTTATTTAAACAGTTAGTAATCATACATATGGCTTAACCCCTTCACGCCCAGATTTTTCCTTTGCTATATAAAATTGTATGTTGTCAAGCCATAAAATTATAAAAAGTAACTGAATATACCAAATTAGCTAGTGGACAAGGATACTAAACAGATCATATCTATAAAATATTGCGCATATGCACTGAAAATCGTCTAATGGTACCCAGATTACAATATAAATAATGTTCTGGGCTTCCAGGGGTTAAAAGGTAAATAAGTTAGGCAGTAAGTGTTCAAAATAGAATATATATAAGGTTCCTGTCATCCCTCGTATCTGCTATGCCCAAATCTCTTCAACACAACGTAATCTATTCTTTGCAGGATATTACCATGTTTAAAGTATCTATTTATCTTTTCTTACTGTAAGCACTCTTTGACAGTTATCTATATTTTTGTTACTGTTTCACGGCCATAAACGACCGATAGCGAGATTCTCATAACTAAGCATTCCCAGCTGCTCCAAACATAACTATTTCAGTCTGTTTGTCTGTATAGCTGTCTGTTTGTCTGCCTGTCTGTCTGTCTCTCTCTCTCTCTCTCCGATACCTCAGCCCTTCTCCATGGATGGCTTTCTGTCGCAGTATCATCACAGCCCTACAAGATTCAACCACTTTTATAACAATATCACAACGTTGCAATACACAATACAAGCAATTCACTATACAAGCAATACACTAATACAAGCAATACACTAATACAAGCAACCAATACAAGCAATACCCTAATACAAGCAATACAAGTAAAACCCACCACGCACACTGAGAAGTCGCGTCCACCTAACACAAGGGAAGCATTAAACTGAGGACACTGTTTTGCTCTGACGCAGCTGACCACATCACTTCTCTCTTTCTTGTAGAAGGCACCCACACCCACATACCCCACCACATACCCACCACATACCCACATACCCACAATAGGGCCCTAGGATACAGACAGGATACCCACAACCGCCCACAACATACCCACATACCCACAACACCCCACCACATAACCACATACCCACAATAGGGCCCTAGGATATAGAAAGAGTACCCACAACACCCCGCCACATAACCACATACCCACAATAGGGCCCTAGGATATAGAAAGAGTACCCACAACACCACGCCACATAACCACATACCCACAATAGGGCCCTAGGATATAGAAAGAGTACCCAACACCCCGCCACATAACACATACCCACAATAGGCCCTAGG
This sequence comes from Chionoecetes opilio, assembly GCA_016584305.1. NCBI lineage: Eukaryota > Metazoa > Arthropoda > Malacostraca > Decapoda > Majidae > Chionoecetes > Chionoecetes opilio. Next base: position 145,286 of record JACEEZ010000974.1, on the reverse strand, counting down.
ATATAGAAAGAGTACCCACAACACCAACGCCACATAACCACATACCCACAATAGGGCCCTAGGATATAGAAAGAGTACCCACAACACCCCGCCACATAACCACATACCCACAATAGGGCCCTAGGATATAGAAAGAGACCACAACACCCCGCCACATAACCACATACCACAATAGGGCCCTAGGATATAGAAAGAGTACCCACAACACCCCGCACATAACCACATACCCACATAGGGCCCTAGGATATAGAAAGAGTACCCACAACACCCCGCCACATAACCACATACCCACAATAGGGCCCTAGGATATAGAAAGAGTACCCACAACACCCCGCCACATAACCACATACCCACAATAGGATACCCTGGCTTTGAGAGAAGGTTTAAAGCGACTATAAAAACATACAGAGGTTTATTTATGGTCTCATTTGGTGAACATAGACGTAAACTTTGCATGTGCAGCATTGTACATATTGCCCACATGCATATAATTATCATTTATTTGCTTAGTACTTATCACTCTTAGAAAAAAAGGGTAGGAAAAGGGTAGAAAAGGTATTTGTAGTGATGAAATACTGCTACCCTTTTTCTACCCTTACAAATATACCCTTTCGGATCGACGCAAATATACCCTTTCTTAACCCTCTCGTCTAAAAAGGGTAGATAAAGGGTAAATGAAGGGTATAATCGGCAGCATCTATCCTCCAGCCTGGACATAGGGTTTAAAAAGGGTAGTGATAGTGCGATGTAACAATTCTACCCTTAATATACCCCTTATTTCTGAGAGTGTAGACTTTGCATGTGCAGCACTGTATATTGCCCACATGCATATAATTAAAATTTATTTGCTTAGTACTTCAGTTCATTTAGTCCTGTTTGTATATGATGGTGTTTTTTTTACTGTATGCCTTCGGGTGAAAATGAAAGTCTTCTTCTTCTTATTATTATCATTATTATTATTTACGCTTGGACTTCCTCATTCAGGCTGGGAGAGAGATGTAGGGGCGTGAGACAAAGGGCAATGGCTCTTATCTGCTATCTTATTAGACTGATGATAAGGATTAGCCACTGTTATGACTTGTGGAGTATATTAAGTGTCCCTTTTTCTTCCTTCGTTTTTTTCTCTCACTTCCTTTACTTTTTCATATTTTCTTACGTCTTTGTTTATCTTCTGTTTGTTTTGTTATTATACGGTTTTTTTTTTTACAGTTTACATGCCGTGTGATTGGTTATCTTATTTGTTTGTTAAAGTTTACATGTCCTTGTGTTTGGTTATCTTATTTGTTTGTTAACGTTTGTTTACATGTCTTGTGTTTGGTTATCTTATTTGTTTGTTAACGTTACATGTCGTGTGTTTGGTTATCTTATTTGTTTGTTAACGTATACTTATAACTAGATATCGGTCTTTCTATCTGTTAACTTCTTTTTTCATCAGTTTATCTTTCTGTTTGTCTGTCTGTCCATCTCTCTCTCTCTCTCTCTTATCTCTGTCTCTCCTTCCCTCTCTCCCTCTTTCTATCTCTGTATATCTGTTTTTTGTTTATCTACGTATCTATTTTTATGTATGTATCTATTAGTGTATGTATGTATGTATGTATGTTTGGATGCACGTATGTATGTATCTGTCTAAGTATATATTTGTCGATACAATTATCTATCTTACGTATATTAATATTACAGAAATCTTTCTTGTAGCTTTACTGCTTCAAATTTCACCTTTTTATTTATATTTTTTACACTATATCGACCACCACACACACACACACACACACACACACAACACACACACACATACACACACACACACACACAACACACACACACGTTTGATCACCACCTTCGTTATTTCCCCTGGAGGAGGCGGCCAAGTGGATCAGAGCGTCGTCAGGCGTGATGGCACTGATGGATGACTCCTCTAATCCGAAAACAGACGCGGCGGGGATGAGAGCAGACAGCCGCTCACCCATGGACCGCACTTTCACTCCGATGCGCCGTGCGGGATAGCGTGAACCCAAGGGAAAAGTGTGAGATTTAAGAGAGTTAAGAGAGTTAGAGAGATAATAACACCACCTGCAGAGTGTCTATAGAGTTGAATCAAAGGGAAAAGCGTGAGAGTGTGAGAGTTAAGAGAGTTAGAGAGGTAATAACACCACCTTCAGAGTGTCTATAGAGTGACTGCAGTTTTGTCTCAAGTTGAAGCGTCTTCAAGGAGCAATTTAATCGGGTCTGATCTGTCGCGGGAGCTTCTTCACAAAGTAATCAGATAAAATAACGATTGAGAGGCGGGACTTGAAGATAGTGTGTCGAGATGAAGGGTTGCGCTCCACATTCTTAGGGTTATTCTGATTACGTCTTGGGAGATTAGGACCCATCTTCTCTCTGTGTCTCTGTCTCTGTCTCTGTCTCTGTCTCTGTCTCTGTCTCTCTCTCTCTCTCTCTCTCTCTCTCTCTCTCTCTCTCTCTCTCTCTCTCTCTCTCTCTCTCTCTCTTGTCCCCCATTCCTCGCCCCACCTAACTCCCATACTTCTCCTCCAGCTACCCCCCTTCTCTCCTCCTCCTCCTCCTCCTCCTCTGCCTCCTCCTCCTCCTCCTCCTCCTTCTCCTCCTCCTCCTCCTCCTCCTGTTTCTCGTCTCCCATGCTTAATTTCAACACAACATTTCCGTGCTCTCTACGTCTTTTTCTTTTTCATTTATTTACCACGACCAAAAGAGTTCCTTAGGTTGAAAATCCAAAGTTGAATTATTCTAATCCCATATGGACCAAGTAGTACTATGCTGTAGGTGTGTGTGTGTTATGGTGTATGTATGTGTTATGGTGCGTGTTATAGTATGTGTTATGGTGTGCCTGTTATGGTGGATGTATGTGTTATGGTGTGTGTTATAGTGTGTGTTATGGTGTGCCTGTTATGGTGTATATATGTGTTATGGTGTGAGTGTTATGGTGTGAGTGTTGTGGTATGAGTGTTATGGTGTATGTGTTATTATTATTTATTTTTTCTTCATATAACAAAGGACTGGCCAAGGGCACAAAAAAGAGGTAACACACAGCCCGCTTAGTTGCCAGTCTTAGTAGTGTATGTGTTATGGTGTATGTGTTATGGTGTATGTGTTATGGTGTATGTGTCTATGGTGTATGTGTTATGGTGTATGTGTTATGGTGTATGTGTTATGGTGTATGTGTTATGGTGTATGTGTTATGTGTATGTTTATGTGTATGTGTTATGGTGTATGTGTTATGGTGTATGTTTATGGTGTATGTGCTATGTGTATGTTTATGGTGTATGTGTTATGGTGTATGTGTTATGGTGTATGTGTTATGGTGTATGTGCTATGGTGTATGTGTTATGGTGTATGTGTTATGGTGTATGTGTTATGGTGTATGTGTTATGGTGTATGTGTTATGGTGTATGTGTTATGGTGTATGTGTTATGGTGTATGTGTTATGGTGTATGTGTTATGGTGTATGTGTTATGGTGTATGTGTTATGGTGTATGTGTTATAATATACACTGCAATTATGTGCTATGGTGTATGTCTCTTGTGTGTTCTCTATTTTCGAGTAGCAAGTGTTGGATGTGTTAAGTGTTTCATATATTGAGCTACTGAACTAATGAACTAATGTGATTGAACTACACCACATGTCCTGACCCCGCTCGCTACCTGCTACCTAGTGGTCACCCTCGTGCACTCTCAGAAATAAGGGGTATATTAAGGGTAGAATTGTTACATCGCACCATCACTACCCTTTTTAAACCCTATGTCCAGGCTGGAGGGTAGATGCTGCCGATTATACCCTTTATCTACCCTTTATCTACCCGTTTTAGAAGAGAGGGTTGGAAAAGGGTATATTTGCGTCGATCCGAAAGGGTATATTTGTAAGGGTAGAAAAAGGGTAGCAGTATTTCATCACTACAAATACCCTTTTTCTACCCTTTTCCTACCCTTCTTTTCTAAGAGTGTGGTCGCTACCCTGGGCTGCTTACACATGTCCCTGCAGTCTCTACAACTACACACAATGATCCACGGAAACAGCGTCTAATATAGGCAGTGCTTCAAGGGGCGAGAGTTAGAGAAATAAGGGATTGTCTAATGTTACCAGATGCCTCAAGTTGGGATCGCCCGAAAATCAATGTCAACGGGTTCTCAGATAAGACACAGACGAGCCCAGGGAATGCGATCTCGATTAGGGCAATGATATCGTGTCACATTTTATTTATCTTTAATCGTGAACAACAACTATAATAACAACATGCGCTCCGTCGCCGGCGAGGAGGTGTACTAAATTTTTTTAATTATCCACTATACAAATGCCTTTCATTATAAAACATGTAAAAATAATGTCAACGTAATTTTTTTGTTTTTGTTTTGACTAATTATCAAAAACAGACACACACACACACACACACACACACACACACACACCCACACACACACACACACACACATAGGCTTGAAGAAGAGATGGTAACAGTAAAAAGTGTACATCAATCCAAAGAAAAACTGGATGAATACAGAAACAAAGACGAGTACAGCTCAGGCCATGCACGCTACAACCAGATACAATAAATACAGCTACAGGTGTATTTGGGAAACCTGTCCATGTCGATCTGTAATCCTGATATTACCCAATAGCTAAGGTGCCTCATCCTCTATCTCATACCTGCCCTAGCACACTGACACACATGATAACACAACACTAAAACAATAATTACTCGCCAACACTCATTATCGACCACACATGCTTGTCTCACACTCCTTCTTGGCTCACACTTACGCTGATTGTATTGTGGATAAATGAACCCATGGACCTACTTCCTCCCTCCCTCCCTCCCCTCCCTCCCGCGGTGCTCCCTCCCTCCTGCTGGCGTCACAGAAGGGCTGCTGAGTCACAGGTCCTGGGTGCTGGCAGGCGCTGCGTCATACGTAATGTTGGGGTGGAAGCCTCGACTATCGGCCACGTAGGTGACGGTCTGGAGGCGGCCGTCTGGGAGGCGCGTCTCGTAGGAGCCTCGCGTCTCGCCGTCCTCCCGCTGCTCCGAGTGGAAGAACTGGTTCCCGGAGGCGTCGTCCAGCACCCCGTAACCGAAGGCGTAGCCATTCACGTCAGCGTCCTGCGGAACACCACGTGGTCAGCGGGGGGTGAGGCTTTACGCACGGAACAAGATGCCACCTGCAGGATAGGCACTTACCGGGGCGCCACCTCGGGCACTGCTAGTCCCCGGGATGGTCTTGGGCCCGGTGTTGAGGCCCCCCTCGGCGTCCCCCACCCTGATGGACGCGGAGGCTTTCTTGGCCACGTGGTGCTCGAGGGACAGGGAGGCGTCGCGGGCGTGCGGCGGGGCTGCCTGCGTGGCTGGCTCAGCTGTGGATAAGCGGGAGTTGGACAGCAGGATCACCGTCGGGTGGTCACCGGAGTGCGTTGTTTCCCGCTTCAGGGTGTGGTGGGAGGCCTCGGCCGCGGGGGAGGGTGGGTCGTGCAGTATGGATCGAGGGAGAGGGGCGTGTCCATCATGCTCCTCGTCCCTCTTCAGGGTGCCGAGCTGAAAACTGGCGGTGTTCCCGAAGGATGCGAAGGACGTGGCAGACTTGTGTGGCGGGAAGGAGTCCTGTGGCAGGTGGTTGTGTTGCAGGGGCAGAGGCCGCGCGGGATCGTGATCAACGCTGACCAGGTGGTCCTCCTCCACGGTGCCCTGGAACGGAGGACGCCCCGCCAGGAAGGCGTCTGGGTGGAAACTCTCGTCGGAGAAGCCGTGGGTGCTGGGGTTGGGCGCGGAACCTCCCTCATCGTGCACTACCTTGAAGAAGGAGGAAGTTGGCCCCTGTGGTGGGGAGAAGGAGGACGCGGGGCGATCTTGGGGAAAGTGGGATGGCGCCCCGTGGGAAAAGTGCGACGTGGTAGGCGGAGGCGGGTGATGGGGGGCAGGTGCAGCGTGAAACTCCTCATGGTGGGGACGAGAATTAGGTTTGTGTACAATGGGGGGCGCGGCGTCCAGGTTGGGGGCTTGCTGTGGGGCGGGGCGCGGCCGGGGAACCTCCTTGCCGCGGGTGGGAGCGCCACCGAAGAAGTTCTGAATCGAGGAGGTCATGCCGTGCCGGATGTTGTCCAGGAACCTCATGCCCATGGCGAAGGGGGACTGTCGGGCGCGCTGGGGGTGCGCCGCCGCCACCCCTGCCGCCGCCACCACCACCACCGCCACCACCATCACCTGTACACACGGGGGGAAGGAAAGGATGTTAGGGTAACCTGTGTAACATCATCACACTACGTCACAACACGTCACACCATCACCACCACACCACCATTCAAATGCCATAGATTAGCGACATCATCACCATATAGTCACCACACAGCCACTATATAAGCACATGACATCACAACACCACCGCAACATCACCCACTCAGCCTCCAGAGATTCCACCCAACCAGACAGTGTTAACGCATTCTTGTTTATCAATAGTCTCTCTCTCTCTCTCTTCTCTCTCTCTCTCTCTCTCTCTCTCTCTCTCTCTCTCATTCCATCCTCGCCAGCTTCCCCATTGCAATAGTATTTTTCTCATCTCATCTTCACGCCCCGGGTCTCTCGTCTCATCTCTCCCATCTCCTCGTGTGTCTCTATCTCTCATGGTCTCATCGCCACTCCCTCATCACTGTCTCATTCAGTTATTAAGCTTACCGGAGCATGTCGGTGCATGTGTGGGAAAAACGTACAGATATAAAAACAAAAACACGACCGCCTCCTCAACATCATCAAAACAAGACGATAAAAACAGTTACTGAGAATTTACCGCCTACAGTTTCACCTCCATAGAACAACAACAACAACAACAACAACAACATACAAAAGATAAACATAAGATAAAAAAGCAATATCAACTCACTGTTTCACTTCCACCACAAATTAGAAAGAGGAACAGATGAAGATAAGACAATAAGCAGTAGTAATAAAGGAATACTGAACAAATGATTAATTAATGAATATCCACAACGCTGTTCCTTTACAAATTAAACGGTGAAGATAATGATATGTAAGAAACTAAAAGAAAGAGTAGGAATAGGAAAATGGAGAAGTAAAATGAGGAGGAATAGGAAGAGGAGAGGAAGAAAATAATGAGGACGAGTAGGAAGAGGAGAGGAAGAAAATAATGAGGACGAGTAGAAGAGGAAGTCGATAAGGAGGAGAAAGCGAAGGAACGGGAGGAAGTAGGGGAGAAAAAGGAGGAAGAAAAGAAAAAGAAATACAAAAGAAGTGAGAGAAAGTATGTAACTAACTACGAAGACATTAACGGAGAGAAGATAAAGGCAGCGGAGGAAGAAGATAGAGAAGCAGGAGAAGATGAAGGCAGCGGAGGAAGAAGATAGAGAAGCAAGAGAAGATGAAGGCAGCGGAGGAAGAAGATAGAGAAGCAGGAGAAGATGAAGGCAGCGGAGGAAGAAGATAGAGAAGGAGGAAGAAAAATAAAACACGACAGAAGTGAAAAACAAACTGAAAATCAAAATAAATCAGAAATTACAAAGTACAAAAAAAAGAAAGGAATGAATTTTATGGAAGGTAGGAATAGGATGAACTCAACATAAACAAAGGTGGGAAATAACCAAAGAAGAAGAAGAGGAGGATCAGGATTGGGGGGGGGAGGGGGAATGACACGCCCCTACCCTATGCAACACCTACCCTATGCAGCTTCATGTCCCGTTGTAAAGGCTGCCGAGGGTTGAGTGAAGGGGGTAAGGCTGCCGCACCCCTTATATACCTTCCCATGGCGTGAAAGTGAAAGGAGAGTGCGCGCTG
>JACEEZ010000974.1:110000-130000 GCA_016584305.1 Chionoecetes opilio | reverse complement strand
CACTAGCCGCAAAGCCGCCCTCCGGGCGGACTTTTTGGCTAGCTCCTGCGGAGGGCTATTGGTGGGCCTTCGGCCCACCACGTGTGTTTGGTGGGCCTTCGGCCCACCAAACATGGACTCTCCAGATAGCCCCTTCTAACTTTCCTGAAATCATGGATGTAGAAATGGATGTATTCCCCCACCATTCACTCACCCATTACCCATCACCCCCCACCCATTATCACTCACCCATTACCCATCACCCCCCACCCATTCACTCACCCATTACCCATCACCCCCCACCCATTCACTCACCCATTCATACCCATCACCACACACCCATTCACTCACCCATTACCCATCACCCCCCACCCATTCACTCACCCATTACCATCATCACCATCCCACCCATTCACTCCACCATTACCCATTCACCACACACCCATTCACTCACCCATTACCCATCACCCCCCACCTATTCCCTCACCCATCACCCATCACCCCCCACCCATTCACTCACCCATCACCCCACACCCATTACCCATCACACCACCCATTCACTCACCCATTACCCATCACCCTACATCAAGGCTTCCTCAATTCTCGCAACCCACTTTTGTTTTCACAATTCTCGCTAATAGGCTGCTAAAAAAAAAGAAAAAAAAAGTGATCGGATCATCTCATAAGTGGGCTTATGACCTTCCCCTGGTCAACCTGATTCCAAAAATGTGCCATATGAGGTGTTTGCGCCACGGGGGACGGAACCTATACCACACACACACACACACACACACACACACACACACACACACCCACACACAGACAGACACACTTTCGCTTATATTATTATAGATGGTACACACACACACACACACACACACTCCTCTCTCTCTCTCTCTCTCTCTCTCCTCTCTCTCTCTCTCTCTCTCTCTCTCTCTCTCTCTCTCTCTCTCTCTCTCTCTCTCTCTCTCTCTCTCTCTTCCTCTCTTCCTCTCTCTCTCTCTAAATTCAGGGGCACATTTCCCCTTTTTTGGCATTACAATCTCTCTCTCTCTCTCTCTCCTCTCTCTCTCTCTCTCTCTCTCTCTCTCTCTCTCTCTCTCTCTCTCTCTCTCTCTCTCTCTCTCTCTCTCTATGTCTCTTTCTCTCTCTCTCTCTTCATCTCTCTCTCTCTCTCTCTCTCTCTCTCTCTCTCTCTCTCTCTCTCTCTCTCTCTCTCTCTCTCTCTCTCTCTCTCTCTCTCTCTCCCTCTCTAAATTCAGGGGCATATTTCCCCTTTTTTTGGCATTACAATCTCTCTCTCTCTCTCTCTCTCTCTCTCTCTCTCTCTCTCTCTCTCTCTCTCTCTCTCTCTCTCTCTCTCTCTCATGGGGTGGAAGTGTGCAAAGGGAAGGGGTGGAAGTGAGCGAAGGGAAGGGGTGGAAGTGAGCAAAGGGAAGGGTGGAAGGGAGCGAAGGGAAGGGTGGAAGTGTGCAAAGGGAAGGGGTGGAAGTGAGCGAAGGGAAGGGGTGGAAGTGAGCAAAGGAAGGGGTGGAAGGGAGCGAAGGGAAGGGGTGGAAATGAGCAAAGGAAGGGGTGGAAGTGAGCAAAGGGAAGGGGTGGAAGGGAGCGAAGGGAAGGGGTGGAAGTGTGCAAAGGGAAGGGGTGGAAGTGAGCGAAGGGAAGGGGTGGAAGTGAGCAAAGGGAAGGGGTGGAAGGGAGCGAAGGGAAGGGGTGGAAGGGAGCGAAGGGAAGGGGTGGAAGTGTGCAAAGGGAAGGGGTGGAAGGGAGCGAAGGGAAGGTTAGGAGGGTGGAAGGGAGCGAAGGGAAGGTTAGGAGGGTGGAAGGGAGCGAAGGGAAGGTTAGGAGGGTGGAAGGGAGCGAAGGGAAGGTTAGGAGGGTGGAAGGGAGCGAAGGGAAAGGGTGGAAGGGAGCGAAGGGAATACAAAGGAATACAAAGGAAGAACAGACAGCAACAGCCATACTGGGACAAACGAGGCTGTCTGTGTGACTACTTTCTACCACTATAGTTTCTACGTGTTAGAGGTAAAAGAAAAGTAAAATTGAAGGCTCCTCCCCACCCACCTCTCCCTCCGGCCGAGGCAGGCAGGAAAAAAGTGAGACAAAACCACCATACAGTATTGAAAAACTGCCATGGAATTTTATAGGAAAGATTGAAGGAGAGACAGACTCTAAACTAAAGCTAACGCTACAAAAAAAAAGATTTTACGTAGGGCCGAAGTAATCGAGTGTGGCAGTTGATGCTAAGTATTTATCTAGTTTGTTCTTAAACGCCTCAACCGTGTTACTATTAACTACTTGTGCTGGAAGAGAGTTCCATATATTAACAACTCTATTAAAGAAAAAGTGCTTCGCTTCATGTGACCGAAATCGCTTACTTGATCTTGTATCCATTACTACAAGTAGTGCTTGTCCAATCAATATTCAAATAGTCGTTTATGTTAACATTATCGAAGCCATGGAACATTTTAAACAGTTCTATTAAGTCTCCTCGCAACCTGCGTTTTGACAACCTGAACAAGTTAAGTTCCTTCAATCGCTCTTCGTATGGCTTGTTTCGCAAGCGCGGAATTATTTTAGTAACTTTTCTTTGTACTCTCTCCAGTTTGATTATATCCTTTCTATAGTAGGGTGACCAGAACTGAACGCAATATTCGAGATGAGGACGTACAATCGCATTGAAAAGTGAAAGAATAAATTTTTCAGACTTATATTCGAAAGTTCTTCCTATGAAACCAGTTAATTTGTTAGCCCTCTTAACAACTTCTGAACAATGTTTACTGGGCTTGAGGTCGTTGCTTATAATAATCCCCAAGTCTTTTTCTTCGGTAACATTTGAAAGTTCATGTCCGTCCATTGAGTAGTTAATTTGATAATTATTAATTCCTATATGCAAAACTTTACACTTATCGGTATTAAATTTCATCTGCCACTTCTTTGCCCAACTAACTAAGCGATCAAGGTCAGATTGCAATTGCATCTTATCGGCAGTTGTGATTATTTTATTCGTTATTTTAGTATCGTCCGCAAACTTTGATATCTTACAGGTGAGGCCTTCGTCAATATCGTTTACATAGATTAAGAAAAGTACAGGACCTAGTACAGATCCCTGCGGTACACCACTTAAAACATCTTGCCAGCTAGATGCTTTTCCATTAATTACGACGCGTTGCTTTCTCTCAGAAAGCCAGTCTTCAAGCCAATTTAAGATATTTCCAGTTATGCCGTGAGACATGAGGAAGCGGTGAGACCGTGAGGAAGGTTAAAAGGGTGGAAGGGAGCGAAGGGAAAGGGGTGGAAGGGAGCAAAGGGAAGGTTGGAAGGGTGGAAGGGCGCGAAGGGAAGGGCTGGAAGGGCGCGAAGGGCAGGACACTTTCTAGGAGCTCATGCACTAGGAAGCGAACAAGCCAGACAAGTAGGTGAACAGCATTGTGTGACTGTGCTGTGAGGCTGAAAAGAGAGAGAGAGAGAGAGAGAGAGAGAGAGAGAGAGAGAGAGAGAGAGAGAGAGAGAGAGAGAGAGAGAGAGAGAGAGAGAGAGAGAGAGAGAGAGAGAGAGAGAGAGAGAGAGAGAGAGAGAGAGTTAGGGGGGGTTAGTATGGCACGCTGCTATTCACCCCAGAGGAGCAGTGACCGTGACAATAGCAATAAAGTATAACTCAAGGAAGAAGTTCTACGCCACTGCCACACATCTATATTATCGTGTGCTAAATGTGCAGTCTGAATAACACATGCAAAGTTTTTTTTATCCACCATTATGAGTTGGTAGAAATGAAAATATATACATACCTTATTTATCTATATATCTGTTTACCTGTCATAGAGTTATCCACCTCTATGTATGTATGTATGACTGTATGAATGTATGTATGAATGTATGTATGAATGTGTGTATCTATGTATTTGGTTTACCATTGTATCCCGTCTCCCCGCGCCACTCCTTTTCACCTTGACCTCAAAACAGCATCCTGAGACAAAACAGGAGAGAGAGAGAGAGGGAAGAGAGAGAGAGAGAGAGAGAGGAGAGAGAGAGAGAGAGAGAGAGAGAGAGAGAGAGAGAGAGAGAGAGAGAGAGAGAGAGAGAGAGAGAGAGAGAGAGAGAGAGAGAGAGGGAGAGAGAGAGAGAGAGAGAGAGAGAGAGAGAGAGGAGAGAGAGAGAGAGAGAGAGAGAGAGAGAGAGAGAGAGAGAGAGAGAGAGAGAGAGGAGAGAGAGAGAGGAGAGAGAGAGAGGAGAGAGAGAGAGAGAGAGAGAGAGAGAGAGAGAGAGGAGAGAGAGAGAGAGAGAGAGAGAGAGAGAGAGAGAGAGAGAGAGAGAGGAGAGAGAGAGAGAGAGAGAGAGAGAGAGAGAGGAGAGAGAGAGAGAGAGAGAGAGAGAGAGAGAGAAGAGAGAGAGAGAGAGAGAGGAGAGAGAGAAGAGAGAGAGAGAGATGGGAAGAGAGAAGAGAGAGGAGAGAGAGAGAGAGGAGAGAGAGAGAGAGAGAGAGAGAGAGAGAGAGAGAGAGAGAGAGAGAGAGAGAGAGAGAGAGAGAGAGGAGAGAGAGAGAGAGAGAGAGAGAGAGAGAGGAGAGAGAGAGAGAGGAGAGAGAGAGAGAGAGAGAGAGAGAGAGAGAGAGAGAGAGGAGAGAGAGAGGAGAAGAGGAGAGAGGAGAGAGAGAGAGAGAGAGAGAGAGAGAGAGAGAGAGAGAGGAGAGAGAGAGAGAGAGAGAGAGAGAGAGAGGAGAGGGAGAGAGAGAGAGAGAGAGAAGAGAGAGAGAGAGAGGAGAGAGAGAAGAGAGAGAAGAGAGATGAGAGAGAGAGAGAGACTAATGGAAGTAAAAATCTGGTTCCTCCCTGTCAGCTTTTTCTAAGTTGTTTACATAAGAATACTTACGAAGTGCAGCAGCGAGGAGGAGGAGGAGGAGGAGGAGGAAGAGAAAGAGGAGGAGGAGGAGGAGGAGGAGGAGGAGGAGGAGGAGGAGGAGGAGGAGGAGGAGGAGGAGGAGGAGGAGGAGGAGAGGAGGAGAAGGAGGAGAGGAGGAGGAGGAGGAGGAGGAGGAGGAGGAGGAGGAGGAGGAGGAAGAGGAAGAGGAAGAGGAGGAGAAGGAGGCAGAGGAGGAGGAGGAGGAGGAGGAGGAGGAGGAGGAGGAGGAGGAGAGGAGGAGGAGGAGGAGGAGAGGAGGCAGAGGAGGAGGAGGAGGAGGAGGAGGAGGAGGAGGAGGAGGAGGAGGTATAGAGGAAACGAGTTAAGGAAGAAATGAATACAGTGATAAACAATGCAAGTAAAAAAAGGTTAATTATATTGCTGCGTAGTTACTTGTGAATAGAATGGGTTTTTTCTTTCTCTTGTTTGAGCTTGGTTTCTCTTGTTTACTTTTGTTTTTGTTGTGTTTGTTCGTGTTATATTTATTGTTTTGTTTTACTTTGGTTAGGTCCTATTTTTTGCCTTTTTTATTCGGTTGTATGTAGTTGCTGTTGTTGCTGTTATTATTATCATCCTTATTATTGTCATTATCATCATTATCATTATTATTATTACTATCAACATTACTATTGTTATAATTATTAGCATTATTACTATCATTACTATCATTATCATTATTATCATTATTATTATTACAATCAACATTTTTAGTTATTATTATTAACATTATTACTATAATTTCATTATTATTATTACCTCAACATTATTATCATTATTATTAGCATTATTATCACTATTATCATAACCTCTCCTTACACCTTATTGTTATTATTATTAGTATTATTATCACTATTATCATAACCTCACCTTACCCACCTATACTACCATCAACATTATTATTGTTATTATTATTATCACTATTATCATAACCTCACCTTTCACCTTATTGTTATTATTATTAGCATTATTATCACAATTATCATAACCTCACCTTTCGCACCCATCCGCAGAGCCCCCTAGCGGCAGGTCTCAACACGCCCCCAACAGGAGGCTGTACTTCGATGTCTCAGACGTGCCCCTCGACCACTCCCTCCTCGGGGCTGAGATCCGCGTCCACCGCCTGCCCGAGCACCACCAGCCCATCCGCCTCCACGTGTACCTCGTCACGGATGAAGAAGGGTACGTAGGAGACGGTGCAGGAGGAGGAACAGGGAGTATTATGTGAGAGTAGATGGGTGTGAGTTGCAAAAATGATACTTGGTTACTTAGGAGTGAGAAAATAGGGAAGAAATGCGATGGTATGTTTGAAAGGGATAGGGAGAAAGGTGTGGAAATAAGGGAAAGGTGATGAGAGAGAGAGAGAGAGAGAGAGAGAGAGAGAGAGAGAGAGAGAGAGAGAGAGAGAGAGAGAGAGAGAGAGAGAGAGAGAGAGAGAGAGAGAGAGAGAGAGAGAGAGAGAGAGAGAGAGAGAGAGAGAGAGAGAGGTATGTGGAGTGCATAGGATTCATATAAATGTAAATTCAGAGGCGCCTAAATTAGTTTCCTTGGCCTCTATGAACACGAAGGAGGAGGAGGAGGAGGAAGAAGAAGAGGAGGAGGAGGAGAAGATTACCTCCCCTCATCTCTCAGTATTAATTAGCTTCCCATCGTCATCTTCAGCACCTTACCTGTATCATTACGGTGATCTCTTCGTCATTACCCGTCCCCTCGCCACCCTCCTTCCCTCGATTAGCATTCCCCTGTTTGATGATCACTTTTTATTGATAACCGAACTAGTGTGTGTTTTAGTCATTAGCAGATTTGTCTTGATTTATTTCTTAGGTTTCTGATTGCCTGTTGGTGTATTCTAAGTGATTCATTAGCTTTAGTGCATATCGATTACTTTACACAGTCTTTCCCTACCCCGTATTATAATTTTTTATTCTTCTTAAGTTTATGATTGAATCGTGAGTCAGATTTTTTCTTTTTAATAATCAAGCTTATATTTTTTCTTCGTTATCATCAGCTAATTGGCTTTCGTCTCTTTTTCTCCTCATTCATCAACCTCATTGATTATAATTATTCATGAGCACATGCAGGCGTAAACAGCTGAATAAGTCTGCGTCTTCACGGCAAAGGGTATTATGTGTCCGCCAATATCAATAGACAAATGTCCTATATCTCTCGAATGAAGGGCTGCCTTGGTTACGAGGATTTTTGAGCTCTACTGTATTGGATAATGTTACATACTCACACACATATCTCGCACCTTCCTACGCAGTCATCCTCTCAGCCAGGTTAACCTCACACTTTTCCCATACTTAGAAATGTAATTAACCTCACGTACCTTAATTACCTCTCCCGTGTATCTATTATCTGGAGCATCCCCACCCGCTGCCACCACAAATAATGCAGAGCTCACAGTACACATATAATCTCCCGTTGTCACTATGAATATCACTCATCACCGTTGCATAGTTGAAGTTCTCGCTGTGTTTCTGTCACAGCCATCACGTAAACTGCCAGATGATTGGTGATTAGGTGATTAAGGAACTGAAAGGAAGTGATTAGGTGATGAAACTGGTAATTAAGGACTGGCAACTAAGCGGGGTTTTTGCTGCTTTTTTTTGTTGTTGCTTGGCCAGTCCTTTATGATGTAAACAAAAAAAATCTCATTCCCGCCGCCGCACAGGAGTGAGTCGGAGGTGGCGCGCGTGGAGCTCCAGGAGGCGAGCTGGACCAGTGTCAACATCACCACCTCCGTGCTCTCCTGGCTCATCTTCCCCCACACCAACTTCGGTCTGCGCCTTGCTGTGACCACCCTAGACAAAAGTAAGTGTGTGTGTGTGTGTGTGTGTGTGTGTGTTGCGGCCCTCTATACCCCCTACCCCTCAGAAAGAAGTAATGGTGGTAGGTTGTTGAAAATGTATAAAACACGCAAAACTGTTCTTGTCGAGAGGGAAGAGGAGGAAACTGAGGAAATAATAATGAGTGGTATAGCATGACTGGGGAGGCGTGTAGCGAGGGCTGGTGAGGGGGGGGATGGCAGATATTAGTGGGGTGTTTACTATTGGGATGTGATACTATTGTGGACAGTTGCGTAGAAATTGTTAATAATAGGCAGTAATTGAATTATAGTTATGGTATTGTAGCTTGTCATGTGGCCATTTACACTGGTGGTGCTGCTGTCACACCACCACAAGTGGGGTGAGTTTTGGGACTGGGTGGGAGAAGTTCATGGACTTACGTGCTCTTTCTAACAATAAGATGACTTTTCTTTTGCATATGAACGCTTACTGTTTGAAAAAGCTGAGTGTTTTATGATCATGAAACTCAAGCTGTTGCCGATATAATGACGTATAAAGGCCAGCGTGCCGGGGTGAGTAACGTAACATGCAAGTAGAGAGCTGAAAGAAAGCACAGGCTGAAGAAAAAATACTATATCACCTCTTACGTGTCGAAAGAAGGGCTTCTTCGGAGAGAACTGACTTAAGTGTCGGAACATAATAGATGACACTGTGTTCCTGCTTCACCCTGTGTTTTCCCTATCATCTTTCAACTCGTTTGTTTAATTTTGTTCAGCCCTGAGATGGGTCTGCACCAATGGTTGCAACTTGCAAGTGCACATGTACATCTTCATATTTTCACCGTTGCTTCACCCTGTCTCATTTATTTAACTTCCTCCTGTTACACTCCTCTCACCATTCCTCCTGCACCCTCAGAACACGAGAAGCGGTTCCATGAGGTCGGGTTGTCGGGCGCGCATGACCAAGAGGACTTCAGGCCCTTCATGGTCGGCTACTTCGCCCTGCCGGAATCGGTGTCCAAGAGGAAAAGGACTCGCACGAAACGTTCTACCAAACCCCCGCCGCGCAGCCGTCAACGAAACTACAGAGGTGAGACGGGTGGATAGATAGGGAGACAGAGATGTAGAGATAAAAGAGAGATAGACCGATAATGGAGACAGAGTGTTGGAAGAAGAGGAAGAAGGAGGTGACAGAGGGATGGAGGAAGAAAGAGGTTAAGGAGGAGACAGAGACAATATTTCACCGCAAGAGTGCAGTATCAAACACGTATTCAAAAAGTGATCTGGCACCAGACGTCATTGGAGTCGCACATTGATTCGACATTTTGCTTATAGAGGGCGGTGTTTTGCTCAAAAATATATTGCTAGCTGGCAGTGCAATAACAAACTAGTTCAATATCTTCCCAAAAGAGGCCGATGTTCAGTTCAGAAAATCAACTGCCAGACGTTTGTACAGTCACAAACTTGTTCGAAGAAATCTCGCCAATAAAGAGAGGTGTTCAGTTCAAAAATACAATACCAGATGGCACTACAATCGCCAAATGACTCAATAAGTTTGTCGATGAAGGACTATGTTGGCATTCTAATAACACTTATCACGATGTAAATGGCAACAACACCTGTCCGATATATAATTCTTCGATCAATAGAATCTTGACTTTTTACAGCGGATGAGAAAAGTAAAAACCGTGTAAGGTGCTGATACCCCTTAGACCTACCGTCGCTGCCGTAAATGGCGCAAACTGTCCATGGACAGTACACAGTAATACAGTAGTAGAGGGACGCAGGCGGTCTTTCAGAGCCTGACGGGACACACTCATCAGGGGTTTGAGGTCCACGGCTGCTGAGGAACAGACGGGCAGACAGTCAGACAAATAGATAGATAGATAGCAAGAGACAGACAGACATTTAGATATTACAGATGTACGCGCTATGATCTGTCTGGTAGGTAAACTGACAGACAAAGAATGTGAAAGATGTGTGTGTGTGTGTGTGTGTGTGTGTGTGTGTGTCTTCATCTAGTTGTATTCATCTAGTTGTATTTTTACAGGGCCTGAGCAACGCTCGTATGGCCCCGTCTCCATATCAACATTTATTATATCATTCTTCCTTAGTGCTTAGTGTTGGCCGAAGCCACCACCCCGGGAGGGGGGTCACAAACCCCCGGCTGACACCCGGTACCCATTCACTGCTGGGTGGACAGGGGCTCGGGTTTTAAGAAGACCGCCCGTCTGTCTTCGCTCCGCCCGGGGATCGAACCCGGGACTTCTCGGTTGTGAGCCGAGCGTGCTAACCCTTACAATACGGAGTTCCCCTGTGAATGTGTGTGTGTGTGTGCAACATCTAAGAGGAAATAGGACACAATTATTCTCTCTCTCTCTCTCTCTCTCTCTCTCTCTCTCTCTCTCTCTCTCTCTCTCTCTCTCTCTCTCTCTCTCTCTCTCTCTCTCTCTCTCTCTCACACACACACACACTTATATTCCTTCCCTCACTTCAATCCCTAATCTACCAACACCCTCTATCACCCTCCATCCCTCCACACACTCACTCCATCCCTCCATCCCTCACAGACGTCACCGACTGCACTATTGGCTGCGATACCTGGTGCCGCCTGAAGCACCTGCACGTGTCCTTCCGAGACCTTGGCTGGGAGAACTGGGTCATCGCTCCTGAGGGATACGATGCCAACTACTGCGAGGGGCGTTGCGAGTTCCCCCTTCACGCCAGGATGAATGCCTCCAACCATGCTTTAGTGCAGACCCTAGTAAAGCTTATGGATGGGGTTTCTGATGACAGCGAGAGACCACCTAATGCCTGCTGTGCCCCTATTGATCTAGCTACCATTCCTGTGTTATATTATTCCCACGAACATAACATCGTCCTGAAGAAATATCCCAAAATGATCGTCAAGTCCTGTGGTTGTCTATAAATGTAATCGGTTTTTTTCAAATAATTGTAATGGTATTTGTCCTCGTCTTTTTCTATAGTCTTCCACCTTTCCCTCTTGCTGGAAGTTTGCTCAGATTCAACTTGTTCCTAAGAAGGGTGATCGTTCTAATCCTTCAAACTAACTTCCAATAGCTTTGACTTCCTGCCTTTCTAAAGTTTTTGAATTTACCCTTATTGTGAAGATTCTTAAGTATGGATTCATAAGCGACGGTGGCACGGTGATCGCTTGTCAGGAAGGGGAGAGGGAACGAGGGAATACAGGATCAACTCTTGTCCCAGAGGCTTCTTTCCAAGCCTTATGTTCAGTAATCCAAGCCATTTCGTTACGTTATATCGCCATTGTATTACGTAACCCAAGCCAATTTGTTACGTAACCCAAGCCATCGTATTACGTAACCCAAGCCAATCTGTTACGTAACCCAAGCCATTGTATTACGTAACCCAAGCCAATCTGTTACGTAACCCAAGCCATTGTATTACGTAACCCAAGCCAATCTGTTACGTAACCCAAGCCATTGTGTTACGTTAAAATATAGCCATTGTGTTACGTAATCCAAGCCATTGTGTTACGTAATCCAAACCATTGTGTTACGTAATCCAAGCCATTGTGTTACGTAATCCAAGCCATTGTGTTACGTAATCCAAACCATTGTGTTACGTAATCCAAGCCATTGTGTTACGTTAAAATATAGCCATTGTGTTACGTAATCCAAGCCATTGTGTTACGTAATCCAAGCCATTGTGTTACGTAATCCAAGCCATTGTGTTACGTAATCCAAACCATTGTGTTACGTAATCCAAACCATTATGTTACGTAATCCAAGCCATTGTGTTACGTAATCCAAACCATTGTGTTACGTAATCCAAGCCATTGTGTTACGTAATCCAAGCCATTGTGTTACGTAATCCAAGCCATTGTGTTACGTAATCCAAGCCATTGTGTTACGTAATCCAAGCCATTGTGTTACGTAATCCAAGCCATTGTGTTACGTAATCCAAGCCATGGGGTTACGTCATATAGCCATGGGGGTTACGTAATCTCAGCCATTGTGTTCGGTTGTATAGTCACTGTGTTGCGTAATGTATTGTATACTATCTGAAAATAATATTACACATACAGTGCATAAGGTATCATTACCCTGGCTAGACAACGTTAGCTGAATATTTAATTGCATAGTACATAATTATATAAGTAGTTCCGCTGAGCGATGGCGAGCTGGTTCAGGGCAGGCCCGTAGCCACGTGGGGGGGGGGGGGGGGCATGGGGGGCTTAGCCCCCTCAAGAAACTCATTAGCCCCCCCAATTTTTTTTTTTAAACTTAGAAGCGTATATGATTTGTCTACACACAAGGCATTGGGCCAAAAGGAATTGCCAAATCGAAAATTCAAGCTAGATTTGCTACTTTTTCATGACACATGAGATGGTATTGTAAGTGAAACCCAATCACGAAGACGATAGTGATCGGGACAATAGTTGGGGAGAGTGTGAATGGTATTGTAGGTCATCTCCAAGCACCCGAAGTAGCCCGTGGGCTTGCGAGTAGTGTCAGGTGTACAAACTCGTGCGATAAATTGTCACCCTCAGGAGTATCACCCTCAGGGAGGTTCTGCGTGCCACAGTCTCCAGGTGGCGTTTGAAGCTGAGCCTGGAGTCAACCTCCACCCTCAAGATGTTGATGGAGTCCTTGATGGCAAGGGTGTAGTCTCCAAACTTCAGCTTTCCCTGGAGCAGCCTGGCGTCCTCGATCCCTCGAACGTGATATGACCATGGCCTGGGTCTTCTCGGCAGCAAACTTGACTTGCCACCGTCTTCCCGACCCCAGGCCATGATGTCACCAAGACCAAGTTGACGGTTGGTGGCATCTATCACGTTCGAACTTCGCTGCCTCTTCTCTGGTGCTGGTGTGAGACACGTACGGTACAATCGTCAGCATAGGTGGATACTACCGTGGCCACCGAGAGAGTCTCTTTCGGCGCGCACGATACTACACACACCCGCACGCACACACACGATGGTCAGGTTGATACCGTGCTGGTCTCCCATTCTGTCGGTAGGCGGTTCGAATCCTCGTGCTCCCGGGGACTTTTCACTGACAAATTCGGGCGGTTACTGTCCCCCCCTGAGCAAGGGGATGGGTGTGTGTGGTGTGTGAGGTCCCAGCATTGCCCAAAGATCGGCAATAATGAGCTCCAAGCTCGCACTGAGAGGGTGAAACTGGCGGCGAGCCAGCTCGCGTGGACAAGACCATGGGTGAATATTGAATAACACACACGCACACACACACACACACACTCTGTGTGTGTGTGTGTGTGTGTGTCTCACGGGGTGGTTTCTTTACCACAGTCTGCCTCTAAAAAATCCATCATCGTGACTAGTTTTCTCTCAGTGTTTACAAGTCTTGCGTTGTTGGCGAAACTTAAGTAAACTTAAGTTCACATTTTGTTCTCCCTGTATTTCAGTGTTACGTTTGTTGAGTCAGTTTTATCTTTGCTGTGGCGGGGTGTTACATGGCTTTAAGGCAGCGTTGATTGCGTATGTTACACAGCCAAAAGACATTTGAGTATGTCATTTTTTTTTCTTCATTTATTTGCATTTGTATGTAATTTTATCTCATTTTCTTCTACATCAATGAATTTCGTTTTATCTACGTATGAGCTTATATCCTCTATGCTAGTTTTTTTTATATATATATTTTTGTTTTATATTTGGCGGTATTTTAAGGCATAGCTTAAGTTTTGTAAGTTTAGAGACCGGCGGTCGGGGCTGGTTGTCACATGGGTTGGTACTTGGTTGTCACACTGTTGATATTTCCTTTCCAAAGAGGGCAGAAGTAGTCAGAACTCTACTGCTCTCTTCAGTTAGTTTCTGACATAACATCCACCTCCAAATTTGGCAACAGAACCCGTTATCTAAGAAGCAGTAACAATTTTCCATTTTCTCCCATAGTAAGTAAATTTTGAAGATTGTACTACTATTGTTGTAATTACAGGTGATACGACATAGATGTAAATGTGAATAATTTGTTGAATTAAGCCATAATTAGGCTTCATAACATTATACAGCTATAGCTGTCAACGAATCATGCTTAACCTATATATATATATCAGTAAAAGTAACAAACTCTGTTGTGCTGGTTGTCACAACAGATGTGGGGCAAGCTGTCACATGTAACAACCAACCCCAATAACATAAATAGGGAGAAACAATCCATAGAATAGGCTACTAAGCTTGATGTCACTAATATTACAACTTCATCTTCAGTTTTATTTGTGACAATGTAATTGCGAGTGCTTCGAAATTTATTTCAAATCCATAAAATAGGTTACTGACCTTGATGTCACTAATGTTACAACTAATGCTTAGTTTTATTGATGATAATGCAATATGAAATATCATATAGATATTTTTTTTTCCATCATTCTGTGGTGCCAGGGTTTTGTAGGTGGTTACTTCTGGTACCTTTGTTATTGAATGATATTAATTGATTAGGATTCTACATTGATTACAAACTGAATTGAGAATTTAAATTTCTCTTATGACTTCACTATTTAATTATAGTACGAACACTTCTCGCTGCGGAGAGTACTGAAATGGGAATGAATTTAAGGGGAAGGGGTAGGAGTTAAGGTTAAGGGGAAAGGGTAGGAGTTAAGGAGTAAGGGGGAATGCTGCCACCAGCTCAGGCAAGTAGTTCTATGGTTTTACTTCCTGGGCACGTTTGAATAGATATATATTAGATTTATCTTGGTAGTCGTGGTTGATACGTGGAATTATACCGAGTAAGGCTGACACTCTTTTGGAAGTGTGGGGAATTACTGTCCTAACACAGAATAATCACCTGAGGTTTCTACTAAATGACACAAGAACTATATTTGAAACATCATCCTATTTATTCATCCTGAAGTATTATGTCTCTGGTTTGAGATCTCAGACACACATATAAGCTCTAATCCAACACAAGAAAGCTCTCCACCCTGACACAGGAAAGCGCTCCAATCTGATACAAGAAAGCTCTCCACCCTAACACAGGAAAACGCTCCAATCTGATACAAGAAAGCTCTCCACCCTGACACAGGAAAGCTCTCCAATCTGATACAGGAAAACTTTACACTCTGATACAGGAAAGCTCTCCAATCTGATACGGGAAAACTCTCCCCATCTGATAAAGGAAAGCTCTTATGAGCATAACCTTCCTCACTGAATCCTATTAATGAATTATCCTTCACTTATGTAACATACCGCTGAATACTTATAGTTATACATGGAAAATATAAGGGGGGAATATAAGAGTAAGAATGTTGTTTGCGTTTCACTTAAAAACCATGTGACGGGTTTTTTGGTCAGACTGAGACGTCCGTCTGAGTCTGCAGAAAAGTGGAGAGACGACTCGCTTAATAACACTTATAAGGATGGGGCAGGCCTCCTATGCGTTAGTGAAACTGAACAACTGTACCTATATGAAAATATAGATAGATATAATAAAACAAGGAAGGGGGGGGGGATAGGAGCGGGGGTCCCGAGGCCCTTACCTGGAGAAAAAGTGGAGAGACGGACTGGCTCCCTCGAGGGTAACAAAGGCGAGGTTGGGATGAAAGGCGGGAAGAAAGGGAATGTTTGGATACCCTCTGAACGGCTTCCCCTGAAGGGATTATCAGCACATGAATGACTTAATTAACTAATGAAACAAGTATACATGAAATGGCTGCCTAAAATACATTCTTAAACTTTGATATAGAAGAATTTAAGATGTTTATTCTAATATCCGGGGAAAGTGTTATTTCGTTCGTTCAAGCATACGAACGCGTTTTTTGAGAGACGAGGTAGTGGAGTCGAGACATAAATTTGGTCGACTTTTAATTTAGCAAATAATCTACTAACCCATCCATTTATGAACGTGATCTGTCACTTTTGTGTCTAGTTTAAAGGGAAACATTAAGAATCTAGGATTTTTCCTTGATCTGATAGGAGGGTTGAGGGGAGTTTGAAAAGCTTTGAACCCAAATAGTTATCAATGATCGCGAAATAAGTGTCCACGAATTTTGACTCGTACTCGGAGTGTATGGGGGGAGGGAGTGAGGGAAGGGAGGAAGATAGAAGTGAGAGATAGAAAGAAAGAAGATAAATTTCACGAGAAACGAAAAGATTGAATTGCTTACGGACATAACCCGGGAATTATATGATAGGAATTCCCATCCTATCTCTTCCGAATAACGGGCATTACAATTCTACTTTTAATCAACATATATCTGCTGTTAATCCAACATTCTTCCTTTTTCTAACATGTGACAATCAACCCCATACATTGTGACAACCATCCCCACCATGGGGCAGGTTGTCACAGGCATCCCCACCATGGGGCAGGTTGTCACAGGCATCGCTACTTTTGTCATGTTTGATTAATATCACAACCATATATAATATGAAAAAGATAAAATACATGCAATTGTCCAAGATGATGTTCTTAAATATGGTGAAGTTACAGCTTGTTACTACAGTGGCCGCCAAATGTTGTGGCGGTCTGGGCAGGTTGTCATTATGCATTGGCCGCCAAATGAATAACCTTACAATTGTTTTTCGCGCAACTAGAGCAAGCGAGATAGGAAAATTGATGACATGTCAACAAGACACCGATACTTTAATGTGTCAGTGAGAACTGTGCAGCGATAAGTGTTACGTGTACTTGGACTATTTTCCAGATCTGCCGCTGTAAAGCCACTCTTGACCCCTCGTCACAAGATTAAGCGACTCACTTTAGCTAAAGAACACAAAGATTGGCCTCTTGAGAAAGTTCGACGCATATTATGGTCTGATGAAAGTGTCTTTTCAGTGACAGGAACTAACTTTGCAAAAGTCAGGCGGCCGAAGAATTCTGACCGACACGATCTTCGGTAAGACACCCAGATTATCTCATGATGTGGGCTTATTTTTCATATTATGGAGTGGGTCACCTCGTATTTCTTGAAAAAAGGTGTTACTGTGAACAGTGAGCGATATTTAGACATCCTGCACGACAATCATGAATCCTGCTATGACAAGTGTAGTGCAGAAACTTTATGCAGGACGGTGCCCTATGTCACAGGGCAAACGTTGTTAAGGAATGGTTGGATATGTATATATGTGTGCTATCGATTGCTTTGACTGGCCTCCTAATAGTCCTGACTTGGACACAATAGAAAATCTTTGGTTCATAATGAAAAGAAAGCTTCAAGAGGCGGACACTAGTTCATTGGCGAAGTTAAAAGCTCCACTGTTAAAAATGTGGGAAGAACTACCAAAGGAGCTTCTTCAAAAACTTGCAGACTCGTTACCTAACCGACTCAGGATGCTATAAAGAAGAAAAGGAATGCAATCAAGTACTAGTATACCGGTAAGTTACAGAGTTTCTTGATTTTTAATGTTTTACAAATATTTTGTTGCATTTTGAGTGAGCGTGTCACTGACGGCATCAGGAAGTCCTGTCCCGGTCTAACCTACTCACAGGATTTGTTTCGAGACAGGACAGACAGACGGACAGATTCAGTTCACATGTAATCAAATTCAAAATGACCCTCGTACGTCATGCACTATAGGCTACTATCGCCTGCAAACACTTGATAAAACGTGAATGTTGCTCAAAAGCCACGTAATTATTAAACGCAGCTTTCAATTATTAGGTGGGAGGGAGGGAGGACGGGCGGGAGAGAGGAAGGAAAGGAAGGAAGGATGACAATTTGAAGGTTAGAGTAAATGGAAATGTAGGTTATGGAGAGGCACAAGGAATATTAATGAAAGGGAGGGTTGAAAAGAGAGAAACAGTCGTAGCAAAGAGGTTTGAAAGGCGAAAAGGAGGAAAAATGAGAAAACTCCTTCCCTTCACCACCGCCACCATCACCACTACTACTACTACTACTACTACTACTACTACTACTACTACTACTACTGCTACTACTACTACTACTACTACTTTTTCTACATAATATACCAAATCATCTCGAACACAACCAGAACCGACGTTAAGGAAGAAGGTTATAGCAATGATAACTATATGAATATAACAAATATCCCTTTGAAGTCATGAGAGGAAGTAATCCAAATGGGACTCAATACCGCGTAACACCCTCAAACGTCACCTGAGGACCGTGGGAGTAAGGTGTGTGACAGGTGTGTAAAGCCTCTAATTGCCTGTCAGGGAAGCTACCGGAAAGATATCGAGTCAGTATGAAAAAAAGACTTCCGCGAAAAGATAAGGTAAACAGATCCTTTGATTGTCACTCGTTCAGCCAATCAGCGCATGGTGAGGTGCTCAAAGGGTTAGCTTGATTGGCCAGGTGGGAAATGTAATGAGCTCTTCACTCCTCTTCTTCTTCTTCTTGTGACTTTATCGCTTAGTATCGCTTCATAGGTCCTCTTCAACTTCGTCTCTTAGTTAACAAACATGTCAACTCTTCCCTTGTCTATTTCACCTGGGATACTCAAACATTTGCACTAGTTTTCGGTCCTTATATTAACATCCTAATTCATTGTCTCCTTTGTGTTATTTTCTCCCATCTTTTCTCTCTGATCTCTATGTTACATCTTCGCCTCAACATTTATCATATTGTGTTTATTCCACATTTATTATTCACATGCTGGGCGAAAAAGCTGTAAAATGATAACAGATCCCGGAATATATAACTGACTGAAAAATTATGATATACATGACTGGAGTAAATTGAAGAGTTATTTATGGGCCAACGAAACAGAAAAGAAATATGTGATACAACAAAATAAAAATGCTATCCCTATAGAGTTAAAATGTTATGAACTAAAAGATGAGGTGTTTATGATAGCCACACACACACACACACACACACACACACACACACACACACACACACACACACACACACACACACACACACACACAGACAGACAGACAGACACAGACACACACACAGTATAAAAACGACCTACCATGTATATAATATCCGTAGGTCACCAATGAACAACAGAGGGTAACATCAGGGCATGAAATAAAAGATGATAGGGAATGAGATAAAAGGCAACACATCGATGTATTCTTTACCGTATGATACGTATAGGGGGAGGCTGTATGACTGTAGGCTATTCCATTGTATTTCGGGTATTGTGCATTTCAGTTTATTTATTTCGTAACTTTTTTCCTATTTTTTGTTTGCTTTTGCTGGACGGTCGTGGTGGTGGTGTTGGTGGTGGTGGAGTTGGTGGTGGTGTTGGTGGTGTTGGTGGTGGTGGTGGTGGTGGTGGTGATGGTGGTGGTGGTGGTGGTGGTGGGGGTGGGGGGGTGGTGGTGGTGGTGTTAGTGGTGGTGGTGGGGGGTGGTGGTGGTGGTGGTGGTGGTGGTGGTGGTGTTAGAATGTTGCAGTGTTGAGCTTTTTTTTTCTTTCCTTTTTTCAATTTTATTGCGGGCTGTGGATTTTTTTTTGCCTCTCGTTTGAGTTGGTGTGACAGTGCAGACGACCATGTGCGAAAGTATCTCATTGGCTATGCAACGAAAAGACAACTAAAATAAATAGTGCCGACCGGGGTAATTTGGTCCTTCCAACGGACCGGTTCTATTCGGACCGCCATTTTTGCTTTGGTGTTTGTTTCAATATAAATAAGAGTGTAACAGTTTTGAATATCCCATGTAGTAAAACAACCATTTTAACATTTATAGTATTAATATGAATATAAATATCGATATGTAACTGAACCCAGAAACCAAAATAGAAAATGAGTAAAATGACAGCAAAAAAAAGTTGCGGCAAAGTTTGTTTACAAAATCAGCTGATTTGGCGAACTTTCATGGGATTCAAATACGAGACGGAGTACATTCTTGTAAATAAGCGTATATATAGTGTTTTTCCTCTACTTTAACATGAAAATATCAAAAATGCTCTATCTTGTCTCATTTTCGTATGATCAATGCTCAGTTTGGGTCCGTATTTACCCCGGTGACAAAAACACTCGCGGGGTAAATTGGACCCAGTGTAATGTACCCCACAAGGCATATCACGGTGAGGATTAACTGCTTATTTGCACTTGTTTCTTTTGTTTCAGATTGTTGAATGCTAATATGGAATTAGATTAAGGGTGCTGGTATATAAATTAAGGGTAAATTTTTACTCAAGGACCAGAATTCTCTACACAATTGGGAGAATGATTTCTGTTTACCTTAATGGATAACGGTAAATGTGCAGTTTCAACCAATACTTCCTATAAACCAATACTCTTCCTGACATAACTGGGGGGCTATGCCCACTCATACCTCCCTGCTAGTTAACTAACCTAACATGGACATTGATTACGTAACCTAAAGGTATTATTTTACATAGGACCGAAATTCCCTACACAATTGGGAGTGTGGTTCTGTTTACCTTATTTAATTCTAGGAAAACATTTCTCTTT
>JACEEZ010000974.1:92500-105000 GCA_016584305.1 Chionoecetes opilio | reverse complement strand
GTTTTTTTTCTTTTTTTTCTTCTTCTTCATTCCCCTTGTATCCTTTAGGTAAGTTTCAGCACCGTCTTTGTATCTCGGCAGTACACTTGCCATTCAATCCTGAAACATTAACAAATATATTAGATTTAGACTGATTAGTCATCTTGGATTATTTCATATATTATAATCATTGAAAAAAACAACTAGACACTCACCAAGATTGCCGCATTCTATAAAAGTGTCCTTCCTTGCATTTCGGAGTACCTGGAGGCGTATCCCCAGTATGGGGAGGCGATAGCAGAGTGGTTAGCGTCTCCAAGTGGCGTTCTCGGTGACCCGAGTTCGATCCCCGAAGAAAACCAAAATCTTTCTGCACCGTCGAGTAGCCTAAGAACACCCACATGCCCTGCCCATTAACTCTGTCTTCGATTGCGAGTGCATCGGAGGACACAGGGGGGCGGCATGAGCCTCTCATCCAGTAGTTCTTAACCTGGGTTCGATCGAACCCTAGGGGTTCGGTGAACCAGTCTAAGGGGTTCGGCGGAGGGCCTCCGCAACACATTGCAATTTTTTATTATTGTAATGCCGGTTTATTCACCACAGTATGTTATACGCGAAATTAACGTAAATTCAAGCAACGCTATGTAGGGAGAGTTGTATATGTTTGTGTGTGTGTGTGTTCGCCCGCCTCTCTCCCTTCTGAGCAGTAGCGTATATGAGGGGGGGAGGGCACTCAGTCATGGCTCCCCTTTTGTCCAAAAGGAATCAATATTGCTTTACCACTGAATATCAAAGTAGTGCAATATATCCCTTCTAAGGCCTCGAAATACCCCTAAAATTGCTTGATATTAAAAAAAAATCCTGAACCTTCGAGGGCCCTCCTCAGACCCTCCAGCTGTAGAGGCTCACTTCGCTTACCCCAACCGCCTTTAAAATAATCGTGGATTCACCCCTGTGCCCCCCTCCTCCTCTCCAAGGACCTATATACGCAACTGCTTCCGAGTCCTTCATTCTTTCTTCTTAATCTCCTAATATAGTCTTGGATTTTGAGGCAATTTTTATTTAATTTTTGTATCAATTAAGATAGATTTTATTCTAATAATCATCCAAATATACTCTTGAATTTTGAAACAATTTTTCTTAAATTTGTGTAGTTTTTTATTCTCCCATATTTGAGGGGTTCGTGTGTGTGAGGCGTTCGGTAGTGTGCGGAAATTTTCGTTAGGGTTCGGCGCCTCTGAAAAGGTTAAGAACCACTGCTCTAATCAGAGCGTCACTATAAAAACCCTGCCTGCGCCACCACGGGCGAGGGCCAACCATCACAGCCGTCAAGTGAACCTCCAGAGCCTATCATCCGAGCCCTGGGTCACCACTGCCTACAGGCGCTATAGGCATAGATGTAAAAAAAACAAAAAACCTGTGGAATAAAATAATAGAGTGTACCTGGAAGACAAGACGTGAGGGTTAACATCCTAGCAGCCTATCGCCCTAACGTCGCCTAGGAAACCGTAATTTTCACTTACCTTAAACGCTTAGCTTGTACGCAGTGTTGCACCAGCGCTGTCCCTCTTCCCGTGATGTGCTGTATCGGGGTACTCACCTGGAAAGCAGAAAAAAACATGCTAGAAATATCAATAAGGTAACTGTAATTGGTTAATATTATCAAAAAGTAATGTAGTTATAGAAAGCAATCATTAAAATCGGGGTATATAAGAAGCCGGTTACACTATCATACATTCTAGCCGTTAATACGTAATAATTCAGACGAATACTGAGAAATATAACATTATATTGCAAAACTTTAATCATAACTTACCAATTCGATGAGAAGAAGGCGCTGGTTAATGTCGTTGAGTCATATTTCTACACTACGCACACTAAATGATCAACACACTCACGCGACGCACGTCTTCTCGGTGCCGCCGCCTCCTCTCGTTTCTGTTGCCAACTTACCCAAGTGCCTGACAGCGTAGCAACAACGACTCGGGAACACTCCGAATTCACGCTGAACTGGCATCACTAGACACGCTATTTACTCATACAGTCCATACAAACCTTATTTTCCTCTTGGTATAATTTTATAATGTCGGGTAAGTTTAGCAACGGTGTGAATGTTCTGGGATGTTTCAGATAATGATCCACGAGTGTAAACGCGAAAGATGATGATTATGCAAACCCATATCGCTACACATTTGGACCTGGTGCAGCTCTTTCCTTACATGCCCCCCCGATCCTCCACTTCCCCCCCATTACCCCACTTGACCCCCTTAACTACCTAGCCCTCCATAACTCCTCCATTAGCGTCGTATTCTCCTTTCAGTCACAAATGTTAGTAATAAATGATCGCCT
Source organism: Chionoecetes opilio (assembly GCA_016584305.1). Taxonomy (NCBI): domain Eukaryota; kingdom Metazoa; phylum Arthropoda; class Malacostraca; order Decapoda; family Majidae; genus Chionoecetes; species Chionoecetes opilio. The sequence continues at coordinate 102,672 of JACEEZ010000974.1, read as the reverse complement.
CTAACGTTGATGCACATATTACTACTTAGAATGATAGTATACGTATCTATTAATCACCTCAAAACCTAGCTAGCATGGTGCAATGACAAGTGGGTGGTAACTCTGCATTCGGGAGGGTAGTGAGGGTGAGGCCGAGAGGGGTTAACGACGCGATGACACAATGCAGAAGGACGCAGAGCTATCCTTGCCTAGCCTCCACCCAGGTCCCACCGTGATGTATTTGGCTAGAACTCGAGAGAAAAAACATACAAAGACTAAATAATATGATCATAAGCATTCAAATCATGTAATCTTTATAGGGAATCTACTTTTTAAGCTATTAGAGCTCAATCTTTCGATATGAGCCGAGGTTTCAGAGAGTGGGTGGCGGACGTGACGGCTGGCGTGAGGAAAACAAGCGTCGCCAACACCAACACCACCACCACTGCCGCTGCCTCAGTAGTACAAACCAGCAGTTACATCTTTTTATCTAGTAGCCGGTGGGAGCTATACAGAGTCAATTAATGAGCGTCAGAATGAATAACTGAATACTATCGTGAATAAGAGACAAATGTAATGAATCGGTTTCGAGTAAACAGTGAGGCGTGATCTTCGTGGCAGCGACTCAGACCGCCGCCGCTGACGACGCTGAGTGATTTAATTTGCGACGCTGCGAGAGAGAGAGAGAGAGAGAGAGAGAAGAAGAGAGAGAGAGAGAGAGGGAGAGGAGAGAGAGAGAGAGAGAGAGAAGGATGAGAGAGAGAGAGAGAGAGAGCGAGCGAGCGAGCAGAGCGAGCGAGCGAGCAAGAGCGAGAGCGAGAGAGAGAGAGAGAGAGAGAGAGCTTTCTGTTCGTTTATTAATATTAGTTTCAAAGTAAAGTAGAGGAACAGTCCATTTACATTAATAGGGTTCATTATGCTGGGTTTTCGCGTTGTCATACAGTGATGTCGTCAGCGGCGGCGGGCTGAGTCGTCGCTCCGAGCATCACGCCTGCCTGTGCACTCGAAAGCGATTAATTACATTTGTCTCTTATACGATGGCATTCAGTGATTAATTCTGGCGCTCTAATTGACTCGGTATGGCTCCAATCGGCTACTGGATAAAAAGAGTAAATGGACTGTTCCTCTACTTCATTTTGAAACTAATAAACGAACAAAAATCTCTCTCTCTCTCTCTCTCTCTCTCTCTCTCTCTCTCTCTCTCTCTCTCTCTCTCTCTCTCTCTCTCTCTCTCTCTCTCTCTCTCTCTCTCTCTCTCTCTCTCTCTCTCTCTCTCTCTCTCTCTCTCTCTCTCTCTCTCTCTCTCTCTCTCTCGACGCAGAAGATAGATAAACATAGACAGATGAGCATAGGTAATACAAATAATTATGAAAATGTTTGGACACAGACTAAACGAGTCGACTCTTGTTCTGGCACCGATAGCTACTTATTTGTGGGGATGTATATAACGCACACACCGTCGTTCATGTCAATCAACTTCGTTCACTTAATTTTCACTACTGTTTCATTGCCTATATTACTGTGTGAAGCGCCATTCTACCCTCAATAATAATCTTGAACCGCCTTTTAACCGTCGACAAAGCCGCAATGTAGGCTTGCCGCAGTTGTCGGGTTAATTAAGGAACGTTGCATCGATACCTACTGTTTTAAGGTAAATATCTATGCCGACGGTAAAATTCTGCTTCAAATAATTTCTTTCATTTACGTATATTTATTACATGGACTGAGAGGCGAGAGCGGGCGGAGTTGTTCCTTCCCTCCGCTGCGGCAGGACCCAAAACTCGTTCACAACGCTTGCTCTCTCCTAGCCTCGCCCAGGTCTCGCCTCGCACCGCATTGCACGTATGTAATCGTTAGCCTGTGTTCCCTGCATTTCCACTAATATTGTATTAAATGTATATAATTCTTCATTACCACCTACTGTTTGCAATGCTTACATAATTACATAGGCCTCTTATCGCACTCCCTTAAATTTAGCCTTGTATATTTATTAGTTTTATGCTCGTTTACTTTTTCCTCTATCTCCATGTCTCTATCTTTTTCCTATGTCTCTATCTCATAAGTTGCAAAAAATATTTCCCCTCGTACGTCTCATCCTCCCTCTATTTCCCCTCATTTCTCTAAGGTGCTGAAACTTTAGATGCTTCGATTCTTCTTTTTAGTTATTGAAACTTATTTTTATCCATTTATGCTGGGTTCTTAGAATTTACTATAGGATATATTTTTATTATTTAGTTTTCCTTGTCTCCAGCTTCACCAGCGGCGGTCTATTTCTTCCACGTGTTGCCTGACCCACTCTGAGAACATTGACCATTTCTACATAATTATCGGTTTCAGGAATTATTTGCTAACATTTATGTTCATCCTCCTTTCAGCTGTCCCTTCTGTGCTCTCTCAGATTACAAACTTTACCAGATTACATTCCTTCCTATCTTTCTCTTCTCTCTCCCTTTACTCTCCCTTTGCTTTATTCCAAATCTCACTCATCACAGAATCTCGAACCGCATTCAGCACTTCATTTACTAATCTCTGCTTTAACCACCTGAATTTTTCTTGTCAACTGCTTAGGTTATCCTGAAGTTCCTTGTTATCTTCCAATGCATGTTCATACAAAATTTCTGCATTCACTACTCACTAGAATAATCCATGCCCATTTTAATATAACCTTTGGGTCGCATGTCCTACACAGCCAAACATAATCTTCACACTACATAACCTTGACATGAGCTGCTACACCTTCTGACACCCTGCATGGTACAAACTATCACACTTATCACACACTAGGCCAATCTATTAAGGTCTACTACAACTTCTACTACCGTCTACCACTAGAAAACACTACTACTACTACTACTACACATACTACTTCCTGTTCTTATTGGTTCAGGATAAGATGGTGGGTTGTGTGAGTCATGGGGATAAATTACCTAACGCTGCTTAACCCCTTCACACCCAGATCTTTCCTTTGCTATATAAAATCGTCTGTTGTTAGGCATAAAATTACGAAAAGTAACTTAATATACCAAATTAACTAGTGGACAAGGATACTACTAAGCAGGTCATATCTATTAAAATATTGCTTATATTCATTGAAATTGTATTATGGTGGCCAAATTACAATGGAAAATTACATTGTGGGCCTCAAGGGGTTAAATAGTGTTTGTAGGTTGTATGTGGTAATGGTAGTACTGCATGGGTGTTGCCTGTGATGTGGCAACACTAGCTTGTTATTGTTTTATGGAAGTGTGGAGTGAGAGAAATGCGGAAGTAACGTGAGGGTGTTGGCAGCAGCGTTAATATGTGAGTGATCTTGTGGAAGTGTCAGATTTACTATGGGAGTGTCATGTGGTGGTGGTGGTGACAATGGGAGAAGATTCCTGCTACGCCTGACTGATAGTAGCTTAGAGAGAGAGAGAGAGAGAGAGAGAGAGAGAGAGAGAGAGAGAGAGAGAGAGAGAGAGAGAGAGAGAGAGAGAGAGAGAGAAAAGAGAAAAGAGGAAAAAAACATACACCCGCCATAGAATCACGTTTATCTCAGGTTTACATTTGAGAGAGGAGAGAGAGAGAGAGAGAGAGAGAGAGAGAGAGAGAGAGAGAGAGAGAGAGACGATAAAGAGAAAAAAATAGAGCATATACCCGCCATAGAATCACGTTTATCCTAGGTTTACAGTCACTTCAAACGGGTGAGCTACAACTATTATATTTTCGGGGACCCGTTAAACCGATTTTAATTCCCGGCGTATTTGCATCCATTTCACACACACACACACACACACACAACACACACACAGGCCTCTCCCTCCGCCCTCTCTCCCTAGATTTACAATTGAGCGCGAAATGGTATTCGATAAGAGAGGACAAAGGAATAGAGAGGCAGGATAATAAAGCAGGATAATGTTTAGGTATATTTTGGAAGGTTTATGAAAGGAGTCAGGATTTAGGCGGGAAAAGGGTGAAAGATAGCAATGTGATAGATAGATAGACGAGGAGGAGGATGAAGAGGAGATAGATGAGGAGGATAAGAGGGGATACTATATAGGAGTGTAGGAATCCTGAATGTTTATTGCCTTAACTTATCTACCTTTTAAGCCATATGTGTGATTAATAACTGTTCAAATAAAAAAGAAAGAGAGAAAAAGGATTAGTGTTATTATATGTTAAAAGACGTAGAGTGACAGGAAAAGAAAAGATCAGGGAATCGTAGGCGAATGTAAGAAGTAAGAGAAGGTAGACATAGAGAAGGGAGGAATACAAGATAATAATGAGGGTTATAAGGCTATCCGGAAGCGTAGAAGGCGTGTAGAAGGCATGAGATAAGGATGTATTAGAAGAAGAAGGAGGAGGCGTAAGAATTAAAGGGTCGATGTAGGTATGTAGAAGAGGCGTGGAAAATATGACAAAACATATGAATAGAGGTACCAGAACGACACATTAGAAAGCATGGAAGAGGAGACTTAAAATAGGAACCATAGAACATGAGAAGGAAGGGGATACTAAAATATATATATATATATATATATTATATATATATATATATATATATATATATATATATATATATATAGAATAGAGAGAGAGAGAGGAGAGAGAGAGAGAGAGAGAGAGAGAGGAAAAAAACATACACCCGCCATAGAATCACGTTTATCTCAGGTTTACATTTGAGAGAGAGATAAGATAAGATAAGATTTTCATCCTATCTAGACACTTTGCAAGTACCAACTACACGGTTATTGACTATACAAAGCGCCGCCACGTCAGCACGAACTAGGCGGACTCGAACCGCTGACCGAATGCACAGGGACGCTGCACATTGCGATCTCACGTCTCTACCAACCTTGCCACCCTGACGGGCTTGAGAGAGAGAGAGAGAGAGAGAGAGAGAGAGAGAGAGAGAGAGAGAGAGAGAGAGAGAGAGAGAGAGAGGAGAGAGAGAGAGAAAAAAAAATAGAGCATATATAGAATATATTAAGGAATAGGAAGAGAGAGAGAGAGAGAGAGAGAGAGAGAGAGAGAGAGAGAGAGAGAGAGAGAGAGAGAGAGAGAGAGAGAGAGAGAGAGGTTAAAGGTAGAAGCATAGAAGCGTAAAAAATGAGGAAGGATGTTATGGAAAACGGAACAATAAAAAGTAAGATTAATAGTGGCAATACAGAACAAGGAAGCACAAGGAAACATAGAACACGAGAAGGAAGAGGATACTAAAATAGGAAACATAGAACATGAGAAAGGGCGTTGTAAAGAGAGAGAGTGAATAAGCAAGAGAACAAGGTAGGGCATTTTAACAAGGATTCACGCGCTAAATAACAAGGGAATAGCGTGCATGGCTGTTACTAACCCCCTATATAACAAGCACCTCGCTGCCTACACACACTACTGCGGCAGGGGGGGAGGTGGGAGTGGGGCGGGGGGGAGGTTACAACGCAGTAGGAGTTGTAGATTACCAAAGCGTTAAAGCCCGTCCACACTAGGCCTCATGACGCGCGCTCTGTTAGATCCCCTCCGCCCGGTCTTCCCCTGGGTGGCCGCGCGAATACCCGGCTGACATGAATATGGAAGATTGGTGGTGCATAATCCTGGCGGGCTTTTGGGGAGAGTTAAAGTGTGGATTAGCATGACCGCATTGTGCCTCCCTGCATCACACCTCGCCTATACAGGGTTTTTATTTAATTTGATTTAATATATTGAGCACGAGGCGTCATTCTAGTACATTAAAGTATCTTAATAAAAATGAGAGAGCAAAGACAGCAACCAATATGAATCTAAAACTTTACCATACTTAGAATAACTTTACATATATAGAAAAACAAACCAGATTTAATATATCAAGAACCGACAAAGGGAAAAAAGTGCGATGACAAAACAATATAAGTAACATACTACTAGTGAAGTTTGAACAATACCTTGAAATACCTTGAAAAATAACAATGCCTAGCAAACAAAAAGAAAGCCTATATGTCATTCTAGTACATTAAAACATCTAAATAAAAATGAGACATGAATCTAAAACTTTACCATACTTAGAATAACTTTACTTAGAACAACAAACAACATTTAATATATCAAAGAACCGACAAAGTGAAAAAAAAGAAAAAAAGTGCGACGACTACCTATATGGGGTGCCAGGCCAGCTTACTATGGTGCAGCCCTCCACTCTGCCCGTTACTCTCTCTCTCTCTCTCTTTATTTTTTATTTAAACAGTTATTAAGGACACAGATGGCTTAAAAGGTAGACAAGTTCAGGCAGTAAATGTTCAGAATCAGCTAAAGGTCTCTCTCTCTCTCTCTCTCTCTCTCTCTCTCTCTCTCTCTCTCTCTCTCTCTCTCTCTCTCTCTCTCTCTCTCTCTCTCTCTCTCTCTCTCCCTTTCTTTCTTTCTTTTATTTAAACAGTTATTTAGCACATAGATGGTTTAAAAGGTAGACACGTTAAGGCAGAAAATGTTCAGAATCAGCTAAAGTTTTGTTTTTATTTTCTCTCTCTCTCTCTCTCTCTCTCTCTCTCTCTCTCTCTCTCTCTCTCTCTCTCTCTCTCTCTCTCTCTCTCTCTCTCTCTCTCTCTCTCTCTCTCTCTCTCTCTCTCTCACACACCTTTCCCGTATATCACAACTTGATAAATACAACTTGGTAAATACAACTACAACTAGGTAATTTAATATATGCATACACCTAATACTGTTCCGCAGCAGAATCCCCAACAGTTGTGGCTACGGTAGAGGCATCTCACAATCATCACATTCTCACTAACCATCCTTAAAACGATTCAACTCCCTCATCACCATTTCAATCTGCATCCCAACCAAGGATACTATACTCGGATGCTAGGATACTATAAAAGACATGGAAACCTACTAATTGGAGGGGAAAGGGTACTAGCTGGTGTTAGGTACATAATTTTCTAGGGGGGATAGTAGCTAGTGTTACATAATTTTCTAGGGGGGGCTTGGACATGTGTTACAAGGCGTGACAAGGGGAGGAGGGGATAAAAAACGACAACAACAAAAAAGCGTTACGTAATCTTTGAATGGCCCCTTTATTGTTTTTATTATTGTAAGGCAGCGGCTCTTGAATGCAGGTGTTATGTTCCGTGGCGCGTGGGTACCGCTATCGGGGTGGCGGGTGTGGTTGTAGGTAATGCCTTTATACTGGGTCTATTACTGGGTTTATTACTGGGTCCTGGTGGGGTGGGCGTGGGTGTGGGTGTGGGTGTGGGTGTCGCGTGCAGCAGGGTTCTCGTGTACTGATCATTTATTATTATTATTATTATTTTTTTTATTATTTTTTATTATTGTGTCGTATAGGTGAGGCTCAGGTGGAGGTCGCCGTAACATGCTTCCCGGTCTCGTCTCCTGCTGTGCCTCATCTTCTTGGCCATCGTGTGTAGCCTTATGCAGTGAAGGGCGGGAGGAGGCAAGGCAGCGAGCAGGGAGAAAGGTGAGGGGAGGTAGAGAGGGAGGGAGGGGGCGAGAGGCGGATAAACAGGAGGAGAAATGGGGGTGGGAAGGAGACGAGGGAGAGGGTAGGGGTAGGGGACGTGGGGGAGGAAGGGGTGGGAAGGTGACGAGGGAGGGGGTAGGGGTGAGGGAGGGTAGGGGGGATGGGGGACGGGATCTTAGGGAGAGAGGTGGAGTAAGGATGGGGGGGGCTTGGAATTCTAGTATATTCTTTATCATTACATTTTACTGTCATTACTACTGTAGGAGCAAGCAGACAAACACGAACAGAAGCAGGAGTGTATTATCCAGTGGACAGAACGTAGGTATGCAGCAACAATACAGCCAGTGGGTCGTCTTGAACTTACAACTAGTTTGATGGGTGGAATGAAACATGGTTCGAGCTGCACGAGACGCCCCAACAACAGGTTCATCCTAATGCCTCTTCAATACCCTACTACTACAGCTACTATTCCCGCAACTAGTACTATTGATATCGAATGTAATAATATCCAAACAGTACATAGCAGTAAAGGAGCTCGTATTGTTGGATAAATTAAAATAACCAACTAATTATATAGTTTGACAATAGATGGAAAGGGTAAAGTTAGCAAGATTATCAGATATCACAACCGAGGTGAGGTGATGTCCGCGTGCACCAATGAGATGACAGATGCATGCCTTCACGGGTCTCGGAGATGCTAATTCATTTGTTAGCGTCGAGAATGACAAGCCAATAGCGATCGAGTTCTTCAATCTTTAGATCAACTCAGGTCTCAGAGTCAGGACAGGAAGCTCAAATTACTTTCTCCTTCACTCGCCGGCGGGCATAAGGGACACGCCTGTTTTTCTTTGCTCTGTTTTTCTGTGATTTTCCAAGTACTGTGGCGTTGGCGTCCTCGGTCAAGGCGGTAATGTGCGAGGTAAGAGTAATTGGCGTGTGCTGGAGGTGTAGAATGTGTTTATGTATGAGAAATGTGATCCATCAATTTACGATTGTACTCCCTTCCCTATTCGTCTCACTGATTGACGGCCGCCGCGCGGTGACGCCGAGTCGCCGACCAAGCCAGCACTACTCCTCCGCGCGTCCTCCCATCACTCTCATGACTATTCAATCGGATTCAAACACTAACTTTCTCACACAGATACCGCGTCAGGCGTCCCCTAGGGGTGTAATAATGTTATAGTGATACCCATCAGGGACATGGGTGGCGCACGATGTCTCTTGCGTCTTATAAATGTAGATAAATGACTGTGAATGTGTGTGGAGGAGAAGGGTGACGGACTTCCTTGGCCTCGTGAGTGCAGTCGTCACGCGGCATGACTCCACCTAATGGAATTACGTCACTCTGGATATAATTCCACGTGAAGCCAATAGAGGCATAATTGACGCAAATCGACTGCGTGTAGGGATGACAGACAATCTTCAGCATTTGTGGGGCTTCGTGTATGGCGCCAGGAACTAATACCAGGCCACAAACGATTGTCATCCATCACGCCAATACCCTGCGTGTGTGGCCGCCCCTATCCAAGGTGACAATATCCATCTGCATGAGGAGTCAGCGGCCACGATAGCAACATCCCGGCACGATCTCTGCTGGGAGGGTAACACGAGGTGCTGCGTGGATTGGCAAGGCACTCACGCGCCGCCCCCGCCGCAACACCCACACGCTGTCGCTGCCGCCTCTGTGAGTCTGTGCGCTGCCGACGTCTAGTTAGTGTATACGTTGCCATCTAGTTACCGCTACCTTAGTTAGTGTATACGTTGCCATCTAGTTACCGCTACCTTTAGTTAGTGTTTACGTTGCCATCTCGTTACCGCTACTTCTAATTAGTGTTTACGCTACCATCTCGTTACCGCTGCTTCAGGCCCTGACACTCACTCCCGCGGCCACAAGTCCTTTAGGGATTCCCTGCTCATCCCGGTGCCATCATTCCTGCCACACATCACACACATCTTCCCGATTTATCTTTACGCAGCCCGAAATGAGCTCCAACACCTAATTTTCCCACGTCACAACCCAACGCGTCTCTCCCTCTGCTGCCTCACGCCTCGCCTGGACGCGTCGCTTGCATATAATTTCCAGTACACACTATATCAGGTCGGGGATTAGGGGCAAACTACGCCGCGTGGGATACATTTTGAAATATTGGTGGTAATGGAGGCAATGTAATAAAATTTTTATTAATTTTGAAGACCAGGAGGTAATGCAATATTTTATAAACATTTTAAGGGAAATGCTCCCAATAAACCTCCCCCACGTCCTACTCTATACTAAGCTTGTGCAAACCATGTCGAGCAGAAGCAGCCTAAGTAGCTAAGTAGGATATCCGGGCTGCATGTTCCCGTTCTTTACGCGAGTATGTGGTTTCCGAAGTGAAGACGCTTGGCTGTAGCTCCGAAACAAACCATAGGATTTTCTCGGAAATACCCTCATTGTGATTTCCACGTAAAGATAACTAATGGTGTGCAGGAAAATCTAACCTACCCTATCCGCAACCTAACGTAACCTAGCCCGACGTGTTCAAGAGTAAACGCCACATACTCTTCCAGAAAACGGGAATATGCATCCGGGCTTTTAACGTTTCCTTATGTCCCTATGCTTCTAATACTACACTACCTCAAGCTCCCCATAACTGTCCGGCCGCCTCTCAGTCCTTGCGGCCCTCTCCCTCGGGCTTCATGGAGAGATACGTAAATTGCCTCCACATCCGACGGCTGGGATCCCTGCGCCGGGGCCTGGTCGGTGAGAGGGGCACTAATAAGA
>JACEEZ010000974.1:85000-90000 GCA_016584305.1 Chionoecetes opilio | reverse complement strand
ATACAATGTATTTAAGTACTCATAATATAAAAATGTAAATAAGTTTATCAGTTAATTACTCAATAATCTCAATTAATAATCTCAATTACTCAATTTAATTAATAAATTAATTAAATGTACAATAGGAAAGTATCCGTACTTTCTTTTATTTGAACTTGATTGCCATCGCTTTTCCTCTTGCTGTTATGTTTTTTGTTACATCAGTAGTAATAGTAGAAGTATTAGTAACAAATAATTGGCGTTGTATTTGCAAACGTAGTAGCAACAACATTAGCAGCAGCAGCAGCAGCAGCAGCAGTAATGATAGAAGAAGACGTCTACACGGCCCCGAAGGCGCCGCTGCCCAACAGTTTCCCTTTCTTGAGGTGCTTCCGGCGGATCACGGGGATGCTCTCTTGTGTTTCCACGTGTCGCGTGTCTTGCCTTCTCTTCGCTCTATTCTTGTTGTAAGTCTCCGTTTTCATCCCCTCTGTTTGCTGCTACTCGTTCATTTGTTGTAGTCAATAAATGATTATGCCATATATGGTAAAATCTTTTATGTTGTAAGGCTCTCGCTGGCGGAGTTAAGACCCTGTTTTTGGCCCTTAATGACTTACCCGTCGCCCTAGATCCAAGCTGGTAAAGGCCAGCAGATTGGAACCTGATGAGGCTGGAGTTGAGGGGCGAGGGAAAGATGCTTGCAGTAACACTCTACTTAAGTCATTATTCTATACTATGAAGGTGTTGGTGCGGCCAGCAGTTTGGAACCAATGAGGTTGGAGTTGAGAGGTGAGGAAAAGACGCTACATAAGAGTCATTATTCCGTATTTACTCATGTGTATTGTTCCTTAACGACCACGAGGATGAACCTCCAAGCTACGATACCTAGGACGGCGTTTCTTACCTGGGATTGGAAGCTTAACTCCTACCTCATTATCCCTTGGGCTGGGCTACCCTCTGAGCGAGACTCGAGGAAGGGTATAACCTTTTTGGTGACAGCATTTTGCAAGGTGGGATTGAGATTGAGAATTACAGTGTCAAGATAAAACAACAGACTCCAGCCATGGCTACTGAAGACAGCATCCCCGTGATCCGCCGGAAGCACCTCAAGAAGGGGAAGAAGCTGGGCAGCGGCTTCTTCGGGGCCGTGTACCGGGGCAAGCTGGCGCTGGGCCGCGACCAGATCGTGCGCGTGGCCATCAAGGAGCCCGAGGATGACGCCAAGAAGCTGAGCTGGAGCTCGTAGGAGGCAGAGATCCTGCACCTGCTAAGGGTGTGCGTGCCGTGCCGCAGCTGTACGGCGTGACGGACGCCTCGCCCCCCGCCCTGGTCATGGGCCTGTGCGAGGGGGCGTTGCTCAAGACGCTGTACCTGCATGAGGAGGATCAGCTGTGCCTACGCGCCCTGGTGAAGCTGTGTGACGTGGTGCGGCGCCTTCACGCGTGCGGCATCACGCACGGCGACATCCACGCGGGCAACGTGATGGTGGACGCGGATGAAGAGGGCGAGATGGAGGTCACGCTGCTCGACTTTGGTCTGGCCGAGCGCCACACGGACGTGGCTCGTCAGATGGACGACGTGTTTGCCCTGGTGAAACACGCCCTGCGCCTTCTCCCCGAGACGGAGGAGCTTTCCGGCGTGAGGTGGGCCCTGCAGGGCGCGGCGAACCTCAACACTGTGGAGGACCTGCTCGGCGACGCCCTCAGGCTCCACTAGGCCTCCAACGCAGTGTGAGGTGGATGAAAAAATATACCAGAAAAGAGAAAAAAAGGAGAAAAATATTTAAAAAGGGCAGGGCTGCTTCCCCACCCTAGACAAGAGTGTGTCGTTTTTCTTACTTTACTTATGAATCCCATGTTTGTTTTCCAACTACTATATTATTATTGAACCTCAAATCTCCAATACTATAAAATATTATGTTACTAAGTTAGGTGCTATTAGCTGCTGGTGCTACATGTAGTACTAATATTAGTACATCTATTACTCTCTCTCTCGTGTGTCTTGATTTCTGCCATGGTGGTCTCTTCCCTTCCTATACCTCAATATTTTTCCTTTTTCTAAATCTCATTTCGTTTCCATTCCTTTTAATCTTTCCTTTTGTTTTTATCTGTTTGTCAGATTATGTTCCTGTACCTTATTGGAAAGTAATATATTAAGTTCTAGGAAAGTATACTCACTGTTTTGTTTTATACTGAAAATAGATATAAAAGAATAATAATTAAATTATGACTATAGTCTATTTTATTTAATATGGTCAAAATGCAGTAAGGAGACCACGCCCCCTGCCTTTCTCCCATTGTCTACGGGGCAGCTGATTGGTGCACTCAATGGCCATCATGTGTACAGGTTACTCGTATCATTATCACTACCAAACACACTATCCTCACTACATAATAGCACGTGACCACTGGGAATTTTGACCATATTAAATAAAATAGACTATAGTGTGTTCTTTAATGCATTTTGCACATTCTAGAAATCTCGCAACCCTCCAGAAGACTTTCGCGACCCCTCGAGGGGTCGCGACCCCCAGTTTGAGAACCCCTGCCGTAGACAACACTATAGTCGCCACGGTGCACTAATGTCGCCAAGTGCCATATATTACGAATTTCACCACTAAAGCATCACTACAGACTTGTATGTGCCACGGAAGAGACATGCACAGTAGTTTATGTTACGTATCTGTCTTCAGTGGCACATACAAGTCTGTAGTGATGCTAAATTCATAATATATGGCGCCTGGCGACATTAGTGCACTGTGGCGACTATAGTGTTATCTACAGTAAATAAATAGTTACATATATAGTATAGACATGTACACAAGAATATAAATAAACTAAGACAAAGTATTCGTGGCTACTTTCCCTCCTTGCCTGAACATCCTTCACTCCTACATCCTCCCTTCTCGCTTATCCCTCCGTCTCCTCCTTAATATAGCACCGGGGCCATGATCCATCGCGTTACAAATGTGACTTAACCTGACTCACGGTGACTAACAGTGACTTACTAAACATGAGAATCCTCGCCCAGTAATGCCGCCGTATATGTATTTTCCTTCAGGCAAGATTTTTCCACAAGACAAGCTTTTTCCTCCCTCTCCTCCCCAACCTTTAAATTTACGTAACTTGTTTTTCCGTACCTCGTTTTTCTTGCCTCAGTAATATTTCTTCAAACGCATTTTTTTACATGACAAACTTGGCTATTTTTTTTTCCTACCAGTGGATATATTACGCTGTGGATTTTCTTCTTTATATTTCTTTGCATTTTTGGTTGAGGGGAAGTGGGAGGGGGAAGGGACCGTGTATTTGGCTCTGTGAAAGTTATCGTCGTCATAGCTTCGTTGTAGGACTTTGTAGCACAGTGGCGGGGCAAACAGATGTCTCGTGATAATCAATGTATCCAACCTGAAACTTGTATTCTTGATGACAAAAGTTTTCGCTTCTCGCTGCTCCTGAACGCCAAGGGAAGCACGTACTTCTTCACCTTCCAATACTCCTTCTCCTCTTCTTCATCTCCTCTCACTCCTTCTCCTCCTCCTCCTCCTCCTCTCAATCCTCCTCCCAATCCTTCTCTATCACCATCCAATCCTGCTCCTTTTCCTCTTACTTTTATTTATTATCCTCTTCCAACTTATCTATATTTCTCTCTTTGCTTCCTCATGCTTTTTCTGTTAGATATTTTTTCCAGAGAGAGAGAGAGAGAGAGAGAGAGAGAGAGAGAGAGAGAGAGAGAGAGAGAGAGAGAGAGAGAGAGGAGAGAGAGAGAGAGAGAGAGAGAGAGAGAGAGAGAAACGAGAGAGAGAGAGAGAGAGAGGAGAGAGAGAGAGAGAGAGAGAGAGAGAGAGAGAGAGAGAGAGAGAGAGAGAGGAGAGAGGAGAGGAGAGAGAGAGAGAGAGAGAGAGAGAGAGAGAACCAGTGACCGTGACCTTAATAGCCTCGTTTAACGCATCATTATGGAAGAGAAAAAAAACTTTCAATATTCCTGTACGCACCGTGTTAGGATCGGTCACGCACACAGGTATTATCGTTCATAAAGGAGAGACTAATAAGTAATTAAGCCTCGGGGTGGTTAACGCTAGAAAATGAAATGCTGATTAAAATGTTAAGTGTCGAGGCAGGCTGGCGTGTTTTTGTGACGTGCGGGGTGAGGAGAGGAGAGGGGAGAGAGAGGAGAGAGAGAGAGAAAAGGAGAGGAGAGAGAGAGGGGAGAGAGAAGAGAGAGAGGGGAGAGAGAGAGAGAGAAGAGAGAGAGAGAGATAGAACGGGGGATGACTGGCTGGTGAGCGGTGTGGTTGAGAGAGAGAGAGAGAGAGAAAAGAGAGAGAGGAGAGAAAAGAGAGAGAGAGAGAAGAGGAGAGAGAGAGAGAGAGAGGAGAGAGAGGAGAGAGGGGGAGAGAGAGAGAGAAGGAGAGAGGGGAGAGGAGAAGAGAGAGAGGGGAGAGAGGAGAGAGAGAGAGAGAGAGAGAGAGAAGAGAGGGGAAGAGAAGAGAGAGAAGGAGAGAGGAGAGAGAGAGAGAGAAAGAAGAGAGAGATAGAGAGAGAGAAGAGAGAGATAAAACCCTCTTGGATGACGTGCTGGGAGAAGATAATTTGACCTTTAATCGCAATATTATAGAAAAAAAAAGAAAAAAAATATATAGCTTGATTAGATACGCTCTACATTTCCTTTGCTGCTTTAGTATTATTATATAGCATTCATTTATAGCATTATTTTAGCATTCATAACGTGGCTTACTGTTATTCCCGAGGCTACATTTTGGATATCGATTGGAAATTACTAATACTTTTTATGCTATTTTTAATTTCACGATACTTTCTTACCGATTACCAAATGCTACGACAAACAGGGGAGAGAAAATTATTTAGCATCTTGGAGTAAGTGATTGTTTCCTTATTCTTGAAGCTATTTTATTGATATCTAAATGACTAATATTTGTTATGCTATTTTTCTTTTCTCGACACTTTCTTTTCAATTTCCAAATGCTACGACAAACAAGAGAGAAGTAATTATTTAGCATCATG
>JACEEZ010000974.1:72500-80000 GCA_016584305.1 Chionoecetes opilio | reverse complement strand
CACCACCAATAGCCCTCCGCAGGAGCTAGCCAAAAAGTCCGCCCGGAGGGCGGCTTTGCGGCTAGTGTCCTATAAGTGTGTCTGCAGTTCAGTTGAGTTGTGGGTCGGGAGTCTGGCCTTTTTCATCGGCACTCCCTGACGTGTTTCTTCTTGCTGTCTGGGTCTTTAGTTAGTTGTCTTCTCTTATTCTGTCTTTTAGTTTCTTTCTCTTTCTTTCCTCTTATTTTCTCTGAGCTTGAGTCTTGAGCTTGGTATACATTAGTCTGTGGTAGGAAACGGAGATTGTGGAAAGAAAATGGGTTGTAGCTGTCGAGGCCCTGAGGGTACACCGGGATATATTCCTTTTCCTCTACGATTTATTCTATTCTATTATCATTGATTTACTATTTTTGTTGGGAATGTGTCGGTTATAATGGAGGAGAGTTTCACGTTCGTTTTCAGAGACACCAACTATTTTTTCTTGGCCTACAATAGGTGCTTGTTCTAATGGTGCTAGTTTTATTTTGCGCAAACCAAAAAAAAAAAAAAAAAAAAGAGTATATTTTGTGGTTAAGGTTAGGTTAGGTTTCTTTAAAACCTGTAAGGTTAGGTTAGGTTAGGTTAGGTTAGGTTAGGTTAGGTTAGGTTAGGTAAGGTTAGGTTAGGTTTCATTAAAACAAGGTTAGGTAAACCCAGGTTTCATTTTTTTTTTTTTTTTTTTTTTTTTGTTTGCGAAAAATAAAACTAGCACCATTAGAACAAGCACCTATTGTAGGCCAAGAAAAAATAGTTGGTGTCTCTGAAAACGAACGTGAAACTCTCCTCCATAATTACCAATGTGTCTTTTTAGAGGTCATTTTTTAGTTAAATATCCGGTATGTGTTACCTTGATTGCCGTTTCCAATTTTAGGTGTTTTTTTCTTCCATTTCATAGTTTTTTTTTAGTTCCTTTGAGTGATTTGAGGCTTCACTAGTTGTGCTAATAAATGATAACCATAATAGGACCATGACAATCCTGACGACCCGATAGTGGGAAGGGCTATGACAATCAGGGAAAATGTGGGTATAAAGGTGAATTAATGAAGAAAAATAGGTGAATAGAACCTAACTTGACCTAACCAAAACTAACATAACCTAACCTCACGTACATACTTGACTTAAAAAAATGAATTACACCAAAAATAAACACAGGCATACACTATATTATGTCACAAATCCACTGGTTATGGTAAGATTGCCCGCTAAAGAAACGGCAATAAAAGTAATAAATACCGAATATCCATCACACATCACACCTAGATAGTGAAAACAGACCGATGTAGTTTAATTAAAGCCTAAATCCACACTTATCTAGGTAATATTTTGTTATGGTTGATATTCATATGCGAATTAACCCTTTGAGGCCCAGAACGTAGGGGAGAGCGGGGCAGGTTGCATCGAGGGTAGGTTGCATCATTGCCTCTAACTCGCATTAACTTTTTTTATTATTATTATTGTTGTAGTTGTAGTAATAGTAGTTTATAGTAGTAGTAGTAGTAGTAGTAGTAGTATTAAGACGATGTACGTGTGATAAACATGCGAGTTAGAGGCAATGATGCAACCTACCCTCGATGCAACCTGCCCCGCTCTCCCCTAATTTCCATTGTAATTTGACCACCATTAGATAATTTTTAATGAATATAAGCATTATTTTATAGATATGACCTGTTTAGTATCCTTGTCCACTAACTAATTTGGTTTATTAAGTTACTTTTCGTAATTTTATGGCTCGACAACATACAATTTTTTTTATAGCAAAGGAAAGATCTGGGCGTGAAGGGGTTTAATTAACGTCCAAAGCAAAACTGATGCAATTATGAAGTTCTTTTATTCACGAAAACTAAGCGTGGTCTTCCTGCGGGGCCGCGGCGTTAGGGGCGGGGCTGCAGGACAGGGATAGGACGTGTAGCGTACAGTACATGTTGGAGACGAGTTTGACTTTCATTATCTTAGTTTGCTTTACTGTTCATCATCACCTGAGCTAATATTTGACTGTGTGGATTCTAGCTGTGATTGTGTTGCTGTTGTATTATTGAAGTCTTTGTTTTTGTTCTGCTTGCAGGTAGGTATGAATTTCTAGTTCCTTTGTGTTTTGTGGTTTGTTTGTTGGGGACACGAGGTTGAGGGTTTGAGGAGGTCACTGGTCGCTGCGGGTTTTTCTAAATATTCAGAAATCCCAAGACTGACCCCCTAAAATGCCAAGATAGACAAAAATATCCCAAGGTTCTTTGAAAAAACATTGAAACTGAATCCTAAATACGGTACATATGCTTACCTTGAGATAAACTACTGGAGAAATACTTGAATAATCCCCCCCCAAATCCCAAGATAGACAAAAAATATCCCAAGGCCATGGCCCAAATCCTTAGGAGTGGCATCCCTGGTTGTGGGTTGGGAAGGAAGCAGAGGGGGACTATAGATGGTGTAACTTGTCTTCTTGCTTCAGTTTTACAAAGGTGGTAAGAAGTAAGAACATACTCCTCACTGCTCTCTTCAAGGAAACTGTGCGCTATTTTACCACCATTTTTTTACGTGGGTGATATGTCGCGTATTCTACTGTGGCAGAAAATTGGAATCTGCACTTTTGTTCTTGTTTGTTACCTGTCCGTTACCTGACTCCCTAAGGTGATCTCGTTGCTTCTATGGGCCGATTTCTTAGTCCTTTGGTAAGCTCCCTAACCAAAAGCCTTACCAACCTGGTAACAATCCTTACTAACAAAGAGATCCGATTTCTTAGTCGCTGTTTTCGTGAGCCAGGAGCTCCCCAACCTGGTAAGGATCCCAACGAAACAAAGACAGCAGATTCGGTACTGTTGGTAGGCCTGAGTGGCGGAAAATGTAAATATTCCATCCAAAGTCAGTAAATAATTACTATTTACACACATAAATAATAACAACGATTATTTATAATATTCTACTTTAATTTATGAATTATATTTTGTTATATTTGATTATATATAAATTAAATTATATTAAATTATATATAATTAAATTTTTTATTTATAATTATTACTTTTATTTACAACTAGCCGCAAAGCCGCCCTCCGGGCGGACTTTTTGGCTAGCTCCTGCGGAGGGCTATTGGTGGGCCTTCGGCCCACCACCTGTGTTTGGTGGGCCTTCGGCCCACCAAACATGGACTCTCCAGATAGCCCCTTTTAACTTTCCTGAAATCATGGATGTAGAAATGTATGTATTCCCCCCACCCATTCACTCACCCATTACCCATCACCCCCCACCCATTCACTCACCCATTACCCATCACCCCCCACCCATTCACTCACCCATTACCCATCAACCCCACCCATTCACTCACCCATTACCCATCACCCCTCACCCATTCACTCACCCATTACCCATCACCACACACCCATTCACTCACCCATTACCCATCACCACACACCCATTCACTCACCCATTACCCATCACCACACACCCATTCACTCACCCATTACCCATCACCCCCCACCTATTCCCTCACCCATCACCCATCACCCCCAACCCATCACCCCCCACCCATTCACTCACCCATCACCCCACACCATTACCCATCACCCCACCCATTCACTCACCCATTACCCATCACCCTACATCAAGGCTTACTCAATTCTCGCAACCCACTTTTGTTTTCACAATTCTCGCTAATAGGCTGCTAAAAAGAAAAAGAAAAAAAAAAGTGATCGGATCATCTCATAAGTGGGCTTATGACCTTCCCCTGGTCAACCTGATTCCATGTGTTTGCGCCACGGGGGGCGGAACCTATACCACACGCACACACAGACAGACAGACAGACAGACAGACAGACAGACAGACAGACAGACAGACAGACAGACAGACTGACACACTTTCGCTTATATTATTATAGATAACAAGTTCACATATAACCACTTTTGTATATCTTACGCATATGTACCTACACTATTACTGAATTATAGAAGAATATAGGGTGACAGATAAAATAATTTATTAAGGTAGATGGCCGTGAAAAATATGTTGTCTGCTTGACAGGTGGTGACGTGCATTCACCGCGGCCATCCAAGTTCTTTTAAAACTTTTCTTTTTCTTTCATTATAACCCTCTAACGTGTTGATGCATTATCTGATAAGTTTTACATCTGTTTCAGAAGAAAATATAACCCTATGGAAGTAGCAATTAGTGGTATTTGATAAATAATTGCATTAGTAAGCTTCGTTGGGGAGGCACTAGGCTCCCCAACCCGGCGTCCCCAAAGGTTCCAATCTATGGTATCGATACAAACCAACAGCGGCCCAAAGGACGACTAAGAAATCGGATTTTGTTGTTGGGGATGGAAATGGCCGCTCGTTGGTAAGGATCCCAACGAAAGGGGACGACTGAGAAATCGGCCCTATGAATGTGTCGTTATCACCAAGCAGAGTGCGAATATCTCTCACATCCATTCACTTTTATGCTGGGAATCGACAGCTCTATGTATGCAAAAAACATGATCCTCTTTAAAACCACGACTCGCTCACACCAATTCGAAACAGAGCTTTGTCCCCATCTGGTCGATCGGAGCCTCACCGCCGCCGCCGCCGTCAGTATTAGGGCGGCACAAACCAATATCAACACGGGGCTCAAGGCGTCAATACTGCACCGGGCTTTCATCGGCTCTTGGCGTGGGTCGAGGAGGCGATGGTGGCGGCGTGGGTGGGAGGGGAGGAGGCTATCAGGGGCGTTCTCAGGGGGCTATCAGGGGGGGTTAGGGGTTAGGAAGGGAGGGGGGCAATCTGGGGGTTTAGGAAGGGAGGGGGGCTATCTGGGGGTTTAGGAAGGGAGGGGGCTATCTGGGGGGGGGGGTTAGGGAGGGAGGGGGGCTATCTGGGGGATTAGGAAGAGAGGGGGCTATCTGGGGGGGGGGTTAGGGAGGGAGGGGGGCTATCTGGGGGGGTTTAGGGAGGGAGGGGGGCTATCTAGGGGGGGTTAGGGAGGGAGGGGGGCTATCTGGGGGGGTTAGGAAGAGAGGGGAGCTATCTGGGGGGGGTAGGAAGAGAGGGGGGCTATCTGGGGGGTTAAGGGGTAGGTGGGTAGTAAGCTGGCTCCCCCTTGGCACCCCCTGGCCTGTGTACCCCCGAGGATCCAAGGTGCATAATGCCTGGGCTGAATGCGGATACGTGAATGTGTATTGGTTGGGATTAGTGTTAATTAACATGCGGCGTGAGGTGACTTACTGCTGTTGTTTATGTTTGGTTTGGTTAGTGGAGCCTTGCAGCCGCCACGAGGGAGATCCAGGTCGTGGAAATGTATAGAGACATGAAACATAGATGATCAACCTTTGAGATAGCTGAAAATGAAAGGTAGGAAGAAGAAAACGTTTGATAATACTTGCCTTACGCGTTCATACTTTACTTAGGAGATAACTTACTCTTGTTTTTCATATTTTAAGTTGATTAGAGGACGTTTTTAGCTTTCACGAGGGATGCAGAGGTCGGGGAATAAGTACAAAAGTGGCAAAAAAGAAGAAGCAAGCGATGAATTAACTGAAAATAGAAGAAAACTGAAAATAATACTCAAATTAACTTTTTTTATTCATGTTGGTTAGCGGACCTTTTCAGCTGTCACAAGGGAGGCAGAGGCTGTGAAAACACGTAAAACCACAAATAAAGCAGGTGTAAGCAACTTATCATATCACTAAACAGAAAGAAAAATAATAACAAGACTCACGCGTTCACACTAGACTCATACAGCTTATCATATCACAAAACAAAAAAGAGCAAAACTTATAAAACTCACGCGTTCATACTCTAGACTCATACAACTTATATCACAAAACAGAAAGAAGAGCAAAAAATTATAAAACTCACGCGTTCACACTAGACTCATGCACCTTATAATATCACAAAACAAAAAGAAGAGCAAAAAACCATAAAACTCACGCGTTCACACTAGACTCATGCACCTTATCATATCACAAAACAAAAAGAAGAGCAAAAAATTATAAAACTCACGCGTTCACACTAGACTCACAACTTATCATATCACAAAACAGAAAGAAGAGCAAAAAATAATAAAACTCACGCGTTCACACCTAGACTCATGCACCTTATCATATCACAAAACAGAAAGAAGAGCAAAAAATTATAAAACTCACGCGTTCACACTAGACTCATACACCTTATAATATCACAAAACAAAAAGAAGAAAAATAATATAATTCGCGTTCACAACTTCACACTATAGTCTATTTTTTTTTAACGAGGCAAAAATTCCATCATCTTAAGGTCTCATGCTTAAAATTATGCCTATGTTATGTTTACCTGATAATATGGTTAACTATGATAACATACAGCTGAAATTTAGAAGAAGCGTAGTATTTCCTTCTCCCGGCATCAAAATATCAGTCAGTAAGCAGCTACCGTAGATAACAGTAAAGTCGCCACCTGCAGTCATGTCGCCAGGCGCCAAATATTACGAATTATAGCATCACTACTGATTTTTATGTGCCACTGAAGATGATACACAGTAGTTTATATCATGACTGTATAATCTACCCTGTTTCAGTGTTGTTTTATGCTTTGTATCTGCAAGTATAGACGGTTTAAAACTTCGCTACGCGTTTTTTCTTCGGGCGACGACGACAGCGGTACAACACTCAGTAAATAAACACTAGATGGCGACTCTACTGTTGGTAGCCACTTTGTAGATATATTTGTAATTTGTTCATTTATAGCCATACTATGCCACAGATGAAGACACAAAATGACACAGACTCTCCAGATAGCCCCTTCTAACTTTCCTGAAATCATTTATGTAGAAATGTAAGTATTAACGCCACCACACGTCTGTAAACAGAAAAAAAAGTTGTCCTGGCGACTTAACTGCTATCTACGGTAGGGGGCAAGATTTTTCGCCTCGTTAAAAAATATAGACTATAGACTCATGCAACTTATGATATCACAAAACAGAAAGAAGAAAAATAATAAAGATTCACGCGTTCACACTCGACTCTGGTGGGTCTGTGGTTGTCCTGGCGTGGCGGGGATAAAGTATGCCAGCCAGGTAGCCAGTTAGGTAGGTAGGTAGGTAGGTAGGTAGCCAGGTAGGGAGGTAGGAGTGGAGTGTTTGCCTCTACCTGCCATTCCAAAGGTCACGGGGCGCCTCACCTGTGGCTGCCTGTTGTGTGGCCGGCCGTGTGACAGGTGAGGCGAGGCGAGGGGGACGGCAGGTGCATAGAATAAAGGGAATCAATGGGTCTGTAAACTCTGTATGTATGAATATTCGGGAGATTTATACATACAAGACCTGGGATTCAGACGTAATATATAATTTATACCCAACTTGATTAACCTGGTGGAAGAATAAACTTAGAAAAAAAAAATATATGGCAGTGTTGTATTTTTATCTTGTGTTTATCAAAGAAATTAGCTTATTTAATACGTGATTTATACATGACTTGGGATTCAGAAGTTATCAAAAATGTATACTTGATTAATATACTTGATGGAAGAATATACTTTAGAAAA
>JACEEZ010000974.1:60000-62500 GCA_016584305.1 Chionoecetes opilio | reverse complement strand
AAGCCGCGAGACAACGCTGCGTCATGCACGCGACAGTAGCGGTCATGGCATCGGGGACTGTGTGTGTGCGGGTGTCTCTCTACGTATAATAAAGCGTGGAATAACATGACCCAAGCGATTAAGTACATGTATTTTTATTGACTGGTAGTACATACACAGCGTCTGGGTGTGAGGGGGGGGAGGGGTGTGTTAGGGACGGGGGCAAACCAAGATGAGGACGAGTAACCCTGTACATAAAATAAAAAAAAGAAGACACAAAGGAAAAAAAAAAAAAAAAAATTGAATTCAATAGTCTACTATAGGAAGCGCCATAGAATTATCATGATTATATGGATTGATAACACAGAGCAACGCTACGATGCTACGCGTCTACAACGCGTCAATAACAAATGAGGAACGGGTGACGGGGGGGACTGGCCAAAAAGAGGCGAGGTGATATAATGAATGACTACTTCTCTACCTCTCTACCGGAAGGGAACGACGGGCTGCTGAATATTTCCATTATTGAAAATTTGATAAAAACTGCGTTTGGACTCTACTAAAAGGAATCCCGACGGGGCGGCGTGGAGGGTTTTGGGGTTGCGGGGCGGCGCGGGGCGGCGCGGGGCGGCGCGGGGCGGGGCGGGGCGGGGCGGAGGGCGGGAGGGAGGGCGTCCCTGCCGTGACCTGGGCTGCCTGGCAGAACTGCTGGAGCCTTCCTCCCTCCTGCCGGGGTGCAGCGACCGAGTACACTGTTATCTCTAAATATTTCGTGAGTTTGTTATTAGAGGAGTGAGCAATGAATTGGTCAATGTGACCAATTCATTTTTCAGCTTCACTCTTAGGACTGTCTACATAATGAACGCGGCGTGCTGGCGCGGGCGCGCACCGGGCACTGCATGGTGGTCCTCCCTCCCTCGCGCGGGGCTGTGAGCCGCCCACACAGGTGCCCACAGCCACCCGCCGCCTGCCGTGAGGGTGTGGGTGTGTTTCACCGCGCTCCACCGCGCCCCGCCATCGCCATCGCCACAAAACCCGCCCGTCATGCCTCCCGCCACACTCAATCTGCCGGAATTAAAAGACGATTTTTTTTTTTCCATCTGCTTCCTGATCTTTTGTTTCTTTTATCCGTGGAGCATTGAGCGGCGGAGCGGCGGCTCACGGAGCGTCGGCGTGCGACACATTGCACGGGTGCGGGAGGGAAACCAACCGTAAGGCTTTGACGGAGCTCACTGCTGCACTTCGGGGGAGAGTTATTGTCACGTGACAGCCAGCTGCGTCTCGCCCTTCGGTTTATCTCCCCGTCATGGACTCGCGCCCTGCACGGCGTGGCGCGGCGGGCGGTGCAGGGAGCGGCGGTGGAGCCGGGGGGGGGGGGGGGGGGGTGCAGGCAGGCAGCCGGAAGCCGCGCTACTAAAGGGGCTATTGCACGGGGCGGCGTCCTTAGACCGTCCTGCCTGTGCCTCGAAAGGGGTTGAGTGTGTCCAGACTTATGGCGTCACGGCCGCGGCCTGTTATTCACATAGCACATCCTGCATGCCGCAGCACCCTAATGCTGTACAGGAGACAGGATCTAATTCATTATTAATTATTTTGTACACGTTAGACATTTGTTCCAAGATACAGCACATCATCAGGTCAAAGCTGACATAACACAGGGTCGCCTACATTGTTTCCTCACATGGTTGTGGCCTCGCTGTCGCCGCCACATGTTGAACGGCATCCCATCTTGTCAACTTGGGCGTTGATGCCTAACATATTACAACACTCTGGTGACCCGACGGACTGCTTCCTGCCTTGTCCTCTGGGTGCTGGTCCTCGGCGTGTGGCGGACGTCATCCACTCCTTCACACGGACGCCGCGTCATGGGGGCCTTATCTCGTGCCGCGCCGCGTGTCAGTCACCGCCTCTTCTCTGGTCATCATGGACGTGTCTAAGGAAGTCCTCAGCCGTGCAATAGCGCCTCAGGCGGTGACTATGTACAACACCCTCTGCAGGGCGTCACCGGGCGATCGCGGCGGAGCGAGTTGGCGGGCACGCACACCTGAATGACCGACACTGATCGTTCTCTTCATTATTTATGTACAGCAGTGCTTGGTCCGCCCTGCCACCTGGCCCCGCCGGCCACGCACCTTGGTATAATACTTAAACATGTTCGTATCACGTCTAGTGAAAATAGATGCTTTGAAATTGATACTGTAAGATTTCTTCTCCCGTCATTTGAAGACCATCAGAATGCACCAGACAGCGCTCCGTTCAAGTCAGGCTGCACGAAGTTGTTCTTTCAGCAGGTGGTGCCCCCGAAGGCCCCTGCAGGTCCTGTGAGGGGCCTGGCGGATCAGAGGCTCGGTGTCGTTAAGTCAGGCATCGCGTGAAGCTTCGCGTCCACCGCCAGGTCGCTGAGGGGGATGGTTCCAGTCCATCGCAGCCGTGACCACCACACAGCCGGCGGGGCCGCCGCACACCCTCACTCATTGCCAGGGTAATGCCTCATTGTGATTCATGCGTGGCCCGGCGAGCC
>JACEEZ010000974.1:52500-55000 GCA_016584305.1 Chionoecetes opilio | reverse complement strand
TAAGATGCAATTGCAACCTGACCTTGATCGCTTAGTTAGTTGGGCAAAGAAGTGACAGATGAAATTTAATACCGATAAGCGTAAAGTTTTGCATATAGGAAGTAATAATGATCAAATTAACTACTCAATGGACGGACATGAAATTTCCAATGTTACCGAAGAAAAAGACTTAGGAATTATTATAAGCAACGACCTCAAGCCCAGTAAACATTGTTCAGAAGCTGTAAAGAGGGCTAACAAATTAGCCAATTTCATAGGAAGAACTTTCGAATGTAAGTCTGAAAAAGTCATTCCTACACTTTTCAATGCGATCGTGCGTCCTCATTTTGAATACTGTATTGCGTTCAGAACTGCCCCCGCTACTATAGAAAAGATATAGTCAAGCTGGAGAGAGTACAATTTTTTTACCATAAATATACTATGACTATACATTATGATACAAATGACATTATACTAGGAGTCCGTGGCTGCGCAACAAGCTATAAGAAGAGCGATTGAAGGAACTTAACTTGTTCAGTTTGTCAAAACGTAAGTTGCAAGGAGACTTAATATGATTGCTTAAAATGTTCCATGGCTTCGATAATGTTAACATAAACGACTATTTGAATATTGATTGGACAAGCACTACTCGTAGTAATGGTTACAAATTTTCGGTCACAAGAAGCGAAGCACTTTTTCTTTAATATAATTATTGATATTTGGAGCTCTCTTCCAGCACAAGCAGTTAATAGTAACACGGTTGAGGCGTTTAAGAACAAACTAGATAAATACTTAGCATCAACTGCCACACTCGATTACTTCGGCACTACGTATTTTCTTTTTTTTGTAGCGTTAGCTTTAGTTTACAGTCTGTCTCTCCTTCAATCTTTCCTATAAAATTCCATGACAGTTTTTCAATACTGCATAGTGTTTTTTTTATCACTTTTCCTGCCTGCCTCGGCCGGAGGGAGAGGTGGGTGGGGAGGAGCCTTCAACTTTGCCATTCTTCTACCTCTAACATGTAGAAACTATAGTGGTATAAAGTAGTCACACAGGCAGCCTCGTTTGGCCCAATAGGACTGTTGTATGTTCTTCCTTTGTATTCCTTTGTATTCCTATTCCTCCTCCTCTTCTACCTCCTCATTTCACGGCAGTCCCTCATCACCACCTCCACCACCACCACCTCCACCACCACTACTCTCCAAGGCTCAAAACAGGACATATTTCACGCTGAGATTGCAGTACCCTTTGTCCTCGCTACACACCATCGCTTCCACTCCACGCTGAGGGCAATTCAACGCCATCAACGCTCACTCTATACACAGAGCCATCAATTCTGAACCCAAGCCTCTTTTTTGCCGATAAAAACCTTAATGCAAGTCCTGGAATCGCCTGAATCTGTCCCGGAATAGTCTTGGAACAATAGCTCGGTTTCGTATGGCCTCAAGACTTTAATATCTGTGTGTGTGTGTGTGTGTGTGTGTGTGTGTGTGTGTGTGTGTGTGTGTGTGTGTGTGTGTGTGTGTGTGTGTGTGTGTGTGTGTGTGTGTGTGTGTGTGTGTGTGTGTGTGTGTGTGTGTGTGTGTGTGTGTGTGTGTGTGTGTGTGTGTGTGTGTGTGTGTGTGTGTGGTGTGTGTGTGTGTGTGTGTGTTGTGTGTTGTGGTGTGTGTGTGTGTGTGTGTGTGTGTGTGTGTGTGTGTGTGTGTGTTGTGTGTGTGTGTGTGTGTGTGTGTGTGGTGTGTGTGTTGTGTGTGTGTTGTGTTGTGTGTGTGTGTGTAGTGTTGTGTGTGTGTGTGTGTGTGTGTGTGTGTGTGTGTGTGTGTGTGTGTAGATGTTGTGTGGAGTGTGTGTGTGTGTGTGTGGTGTGTTAGTTGTGTGTGGGTGTGTGTGTGTGTGTGTG
Organism: Chionoecetes opilio; assembly: GCA_016584305.1. Classification (NCBI taxonomy): domain Eukaryota; kingdom Metazoa; phylum Arthropoda; class Malacostraca; order Decapoda; family Majidae; genus Chionoecetes; species Chionoecetes opilio. The sequence continues at coordinate 53,121 of JACEEZ010000974.1, read as the reverse complement.
TGTGTTGTGTTGTGTGGTGGTGTGTGTGTGTGTGTGTGTGTGTGTGTGTGTGTGTGTGTGTGTGCGTGTGTGCGCGTTCAGGAATTATCTGTCATCGGTCTGACTCTCGATTTACTGGTAAAGTGAATACGAAATAAAGGTAAAAATAGAACTTGACGAATTTGTTTTTCATTTGGAGTTTAGGTGCCTCTGATATTTTGATATTTTATAGTGCTCCGTTGAACCATTAATTATTAACCCCTTGAGGCCCAGAACGTAATTTCCATTGTAATTTGGGCACCATTAGACGATTTTTAGTGAATATCAGCAATATTTTATAGATATGATCTGTTTAGTATCCTTGTCCACTAACTAATTTGGTATATTCAGTGACTTTTCTTAATTTTATGGCTCAACAACAGACACATTTATATAGCAAAGGAAAGATCTGGGTATGAAGGGGTTAATAAGATATGAATGTGAAGTGTTTGTGCTTTCGTTGTTGTTGTTTTAAGTCATTGTGCAGATCGTGTTGTGCATCTTTGAACTATATTATATTTTACTTATTTACATTTTATATCGCACGGTTGATCCATTATTAAAAATCTATATATATGAATGATTGTTGTTGTTTCTGATCAT
>JACEEZ010000974.1:40000-47500 GCA_016584305.1 Chionoecetes opilio | reverse complement strand
TATTCACATTTTTCGCTTGAATAAAAAAATACTTGAGTTGCGTAATACTTAAAGGAAATGGATACAAAGAGAACATGTTTACCCCTTGAGGCCCATAAAGTAATTTCCATTGTAATCTGGGTACCATTAGACGATGTTTAGTGAATATAAGCAATATTTTATAGATATGACCTGTTTAGTATCCTTGTCCACTAGCTAATTTAGTATATTCAGTTACTTTTTGAAATTTTATGGCTCCACAACAGACAATCTTTTATAACAAAGGAAAGGTCTGGGCGTGAAGGGGTTAATGGGAATAGAAGTATATTCAGATAATTGAGATTAGCGAAAGGAAAACCAATAGAAGTCACCTGTAAAAGATAATGAAATAGATAAGATAATCGGATAAAGATCTTGCTATCGGGAACAGAAGTCAGGTTGATGCAGAAAGTGAAATGAATGAGAGAAAAAGACGATGACAGTTTTTGTATTATAAAATTAATAAAATAGATGGAAAAAGGATAGAGACGGAAGTAAAGCTGTTTAAATAAAGCTAAGAAATGGGTGAAAAATGTTGATAAAAGTCGTTGATAAATTGTGAAATCAATAAAAAACAAGTGACCATAATTATGAATATCAAGATAAGTGAAATAAATAGGAGATAAAGGTCAATAAAGGTCGCTATATACGTAATGAAATCAATACAAAATTAGCAAATGATGGAAAGAGAAGTGTAGGTGTTTAAATAAATGAAAAAAGGGTGAAAATAACCCAATAAAATAGATAATAACAGGCATAAAAAATATAGTTCTTAAGATAAATGAGACGAAAGGGAGAAAGAGCTAATAAAACCGATAGAGAAAGAAGTGTAGATGGTAAAATATTTGAGAAAAGTGAAAATAAGCCAATGCAATAGAAAAAGAGGATGGTTGTTAAGATAGATGAGATGCAAGGGAGAAAGAGCTTTAAAACCGATGGAGAAAGAAGTGTAGATGATATGCAAGGGAGAAAGGCTTTAAAACCGATGGAGAAAGAAGTGTAGATGAAAATGCAAGGGAGAAACGAGCTTTAAAACCGATGGAGAAAGAAGTGTAGATGATATGCAAGGGAGAAAGAGCTTTAAAACCGATGGAGAAAGAAGTGTAGATGATATGCAAGGGAGAAAGAGCTTTAAAACCGATGGAGAAAGAAGTGTAGATGATATGCAAGGGAGAAAGAGCTTTAAAACCGATGGAGAAAGAAGTGTAGATGGTTAAATAAATGAGAAAAGTGAAAATAAGCCAATGAAATAGGTAATAACAGTCTTAAAAAAGATAGTTGTTAAGATAGATGAGATGCAAGGGAGAAAGAGCTTTAAAACCGATGGAAAAAGAAGTGTAGATGGTTAAATATATGGGGAAAAAAGGAGAAAATAAAGCCAATGATATAGATAATAACATACGAAAAAAATGTTAATATGAATGAGATGCAAGGGAGAGAGAGCTGATAAAACCTTCTCAATAACTACGATGGGATGGAATGGCCTCGCTTACGTTACAAGGACTGTTTTATTTACCCTCGCGCGTCTAATAAAACCACAAATGACAAAGCGTTAGAAAAAATGGAAAACTTTGATAAAAAATTCACTAAGTGCCAGCCAGTCAGTCCTTAAAAGAAAAAAAGAAAAGAAAAAGAAACACGAATAAATTTTAAGTTTAAGTCCAGATATTCCCGTCATTGGAATTTATGAAAGTCACGAGGAAAAAATGGAAGGAAAAATATGCAGGGAATAAGAAACTCTAATATTCTTTTTTTTTTTTTGCGTGAGAAAGCGATTATGTCCAGAAAAAAATGTATAAGGGATGAGAGAATTTTTTTCTTCTCACTTTCATTACTGTGAGTAAACGACGATGTCCCGATAAAAGTTTGAATAATAAAATTCGAATCTCTCTCTCTCTCTCCCTCTGTATCTCTCTCTCTCTCTCTCTCTCTCTCTCTGTATCTCTCTCTCTCTGTCTCTCTCTCTCTGTCTCTCTCTCTCTCTCTCTCTCTCTCTCTTCCTCTGTCCCCTCTCTCTCTCTCTCGTCCCCTCTCTCTCTCTCTGTCTCTCTCTCTCTCTCTCTCTCTCTCTCTCCCCTCTCTCTCTCTCTCTCTTCTCTCTCCTCTCTCTCTCTCTCTCTCTCTCTCTCTCTCTCTCTCTCTCTCTCTCTCCCCTCTCTCTCTCTCTCTCTCTCTCTTTCTCTCTCTCTCTTCCCCTGTCTCTCTCTCTCTGTCTCTCTCTCTCGTCCTCTCTCTCTCTGTCTCTCTCCTCTCCCGTCCTCTCTCTCTGTCTCTCTCTGTCACTCTCTCTTTCTTCTCTCTCTCTCTCTCCTCTTCTCTCTCTCTCTCTCTCTCTCTCTCTCTCTCCTCGTCTCTCCTCTCTCTCCTCTCTCTTCTCTCTCTCTCCTCTCTCACAACCCACCAAAAGCGCTCAAAGTAGTTTCTTGGAGAGCACTTGCTTTTCTCGGCATGAAAAGGTAGAGAAAGAGAGGGATAAGAAAGAATAAGAAAGCAAGGAATAGGAAAGGAGGGAGAAAATAGAAAGAACAGAGGAATGAAGGAGATTGGACGGAGTGGACAGGACCTAATAGGCGAGGAGAGGAGGGGAGGAGGGGGCAATGCACGGGGAAGGGTAGGGAAGGGCAGGACAATAAAAACAGAATAGTGGGGGTGAAAATGTGTAGGGCAAAATGAGTTGTGTGGAAAGCTGCGAGTAGGGAGGATGAGGAGGAGGGGGTTAGGAGGAGGAGGAGAGAGGAGAGGAGTAGGAGGAGGAGGAGGAGGAGGAGGAGGAGGAGGGGGAGGAGGAGGAGGAGTGAGGAGAGGAATACAAAGGAAGAACAGATACCAGGAGACCTATTGGTCTATAACGAGGGTATCTGCTGAGCTACATACTACTAACTATCAAACTACATGTAAGATAACAGTTAGAAAAGACTACCATGCCCCTAAAGAAGATAGGAATATGGAAGTCTCATAGTGAAGAATGAGAGGATATGAAATATGCTAACTACTACGAACTACTACTAACACTAATCGTTCCGGGGGACGTTATAATATAATTCACAGGTCAGTATCAAAACCCATTTACCTTCCAGTACGCGTCTAATCAGTTTTTAAGTTATTGTGCTGGCTTCGACAACATTTGCTGGTAATTTGTTCCACCAATTGACAACTCTAACATTGAAATTATTTTTTCGAAGATCTGTGACGAAGCGCTGACTATTCAGTTTTAAACCGTTGTTTCTTGTTGTCACGTGAGGAGAAAGCTCGAATAGGAATTCTCTTGATTAATTATATCAAATCCTTTAAGGATCTTAAAGGTTTCTATCAAGTCCCCACTGATTCTACGATCCTTTAAGGAAAACATATTAAGTTTTCGCAGCCTCTCTTCATTCTCTTCATAAGATGAAATTCGTAGAGATGGAATCAGTTTGGTTGCTCTTCTTTGCACTGATTCTAATTTGGCTTGATCTTTTACGAAACAAGGCGACCAGAATTGAAAAGCATATTCTAAGTGCGGCCTAACCAAGGACGTGTATAATTGTGTCATTACTTTCGGAGTTTTGTGTTCAAAATTGCGTTTAATAAAGCCCAAACCCTCATATTCGCCTTTTTTACTGGCAGCTGGGAAATGCGTACTTGGTTTTCAGATCATTACTGATGATGACACCTAAATCCTTTTCCTGCTGTACTTCAGTTAACGATTTATTTTGCATTTGATAGTTATATTTGAGGTTATCGTTGCCTATATGCATTACTTTACATTTATCGGAATTGAATTTTAATTGCCATTTATCACTCCAATCCGATAGTTTGTCTAGATCACGTTGTATGAGTTCGCATTTATCTCTAGTATATGCTTAACCGCCTAATTTGGTGTCATCTGCAAATTTCGATAATTTAGATACAAGTCCGCAGTCCAGATCATTGATATATATCAGAAAAAGAGTTGGAAGGAGGAGGAGGAGGAGCAGGAGGAGGAGGAGCAGGAGGAGGAGGAGAATTAAAATAGAATCAAAGGCCAGATGAGAAATTTACAGAGAGAGAGGGAGAAAAGAGAGAGAGAGAGAGAGAGAGAGAGAGAGAGAGAGAGAGAGAGAGAGAAAGAGAGAGAGCATTGCGAGTACCTGCCATCAACGACTCGCTCACATTAATTCTTTCATTATTATTTCATTTTTCTTTCATTCTTTCATTCATTCATTCCTTCACTGGAACGTTGGAATTGACCTTAAAAGCTTCATTCATAATTTGCAAACTTTTTCCTTCCCTCTCTTTTTTCTCAATTTTTCCCCCCCCTCTATTATTTCCCCCTTTTTCCCCCTCTATTATTTCCCCCTTTTTCCCCCTCTATTATTTCCCCCCTTTCCCCCCCTTTTTTCCCCCTCTATTATTTCAACCCTTTTTTCCCCCTCTATTATTTCCCCCCTTTTTCCTCCCTCTATTATTTCCCCCTTTCCCCTCTATTATTTCCCCTTTCCCCTCTATTATTTCCCCCCTTTTTTTCCCCCTTTTTCCCCCCTCTATTATTTCCCCCCCCTTTTTCCCCCCTTTATATTTCCACCTTTTTTTTTTTCCCCCCCCCTATTATTTCCCCCCTTTATTTCCCCCCCTTTTTTCCCCCCTATTTTTTCCCCCTTTTTTTCCCCCCCCCTATTATTTCCCCCCTTTTTTCCCCCCCAACCCATTTTTTTTCCCCCCTTTTTTCCCCTTTTTTCCCCCCATTTTTTTTCCCCCTTTTTTTTTCCCCCCCTATTATTTCCCCCTTTTTTTTCCCCCCTTTTTTTTTTTTCCCCCCCTATTTTTTCCCACTTTTTTTTCCCCTATATTTCCCTCCCCCTTTTCCCCCCTCTATTATTTCCCCCCTTTTTTCCCCCTTTTTTTCCCCCCTCCCATTAAATTTTTCCCCCTTTTTTTCCCCCCTTTTATTTTATTTTTCCCCCCCCACTTTTTTCCCCCACTATTATTTCCCACTTTTTTCCCCCTTTTTATTATTTCCCACTTTTTTTTCCCCTCTATTTTTCCCCCCTTTTTTTTTCCCCCCCTTTTTTCCCCCCCCCTCTATTATTTCCCCCTTTTTTTTCCCCCCTATTATTTCCCCTTTTTCCCCCCTCTTTTTTTTTCCCCCTTTTTTCCCCCCCCTATTATTTTTCCCCCCTTTTTTCCCCCCCCATTATTTCCCCCCTTTTCCCCCCTTTTTCCCCCCTTTTTTTCCCACTTTTTCCCCCCCTATTATTTTTCCCCCCTTTTTCCCCTTTTTTTTTTCCCCCTTTATTTCCCCTTTTTCCCCCTCTATTATTTCCCCTTTTTTTCCCCCCTCTATTATTTTTCCCCCCTTTTTTTCCCCCCTTTTTTCCCCCCTTTTTTTTATTTCCCCCCCTTTTTTTCCCCCTTTTTCCCCCCCCTATTTTTTTCCCCCTTTTTCCCCCCCTCTATTATTTCCCCCTTTTTCCCCCCCATTCTTTTTTTTTCCCCCCCTTTTTTTCCCCCCTTTTTTCCCCCCCCTATTTTTTCCCACTTTTTTCCCCCCCCTATTTTCCCCCCTTTTTCCCCCCCCCTTAAATTTTTTTCCCCTTTTTCCCCCCCCTATTTTTTCCACTTTTTCCCCCCCCTATTATTTCCCCTTTTTTTTTCCCCCCCTATTATTTCCCACTTTTTTTTCCCCCCTATTATTTCCCACTTTTTTTTTCCCCCCTATTTTTTCCCCCCCCTTTTTTTCCCCCCTTTTTTATTTTTTCCCCCATTTTTTCCCCCTTTTTCCCCCCCCTATTATTTCCCATTTTTTCCCCCCCTCTATTATTTCCCCCCTTTTTTCCCCCCCCTATTTTTTCCCCCCCTTTTTTCCCCCCTTTTTTCCCCCCCAATTTTTCCCCCCCCTTTTTTTTCCCCCCCCTCCCCTTTTTTCCCCTTTTTTTCCCCCCCCTATTTTTTCCCACTTTTTTCCCCCTCTATTTTTTTTCCCCCCCTTTTTCCCCCCCCTATTATTTCCCACTTTTTCCCCCCTCCCCATTATTTTTTCCCCTTTTTTTTTTTTCCCCCCCCTATTTTTCCCACTTTTTTCCCCCCCCTTTTTTTCCCCCCCTTTTTTTTCCCCCCTCTTTTTTATTTTTTCCCCCTTTTTCCCCCCTTTTTTTCCCCCCTATTATTTCCCCCTTTTTTTTTTTTTCCCCCCTCTTTTTTTCCCCCTTTTTCCCCCCCTATTATTTCCCACTTTTTTTCCCCCCTTTATTTCCCTTTTTTTTCCCCCCTATTTTTTCCCCCTTTTTTTTCCCCCCCCTTTTTTATTTTCCCCCCTTTTTTTCCCCCTCTATTATTTCCCACTTTTTCCCCCCCCTATTATTTCCCCCTTTTTTTCCCTCTATTTTTCCCCTTTTTCCCCCTCCCATTATTTCCCCCCTTTTTCCCCCCCCCTATTTTTTTCCCCTTTTTCCCCCCTATTATTTCCCCCTTTTTTCCCCCTTTTAAAATTAAATTTTCCCCCCTTTTTTTCCCCCCCCTTTTTCCCCCCTCTATTTTTTCCCCTTTTTCCCCCCTTTTTTTATTCCCCCCTTTTTTTCCCCCCCCCCTATTATTTCCCCCCCTTTTTCCCCCCTTTTTTTTCCCCCCTCTATTATTTTTCCCCCCTTTTTTCCCCCTCTATTATTTCCCCCTTTTTCCCCCCCCCTATTATTTCCCCCCTTTTTTCCTTTCCCCCCTATTATTTCCCCCTTTTCCCCCCCCATTATTTCCCCCCCTTTTTTCCCCCCTATTTTTCCCCACTTTTCCCCCCCTATTATTTTTTCCCCCTTTTTTTCCCCCCCTTTATTTCCCACTTTTTCCCCCCTTTATTTTTTTTCAACCTTTTTCCCCCCCTAATTTTAATTTTTCCCCCCTTTTTTCCCCCCCCCCCCCCATATTAAATTTCCCCCTTTTTTTTTCCCCCCCTATATTTTTCCCCCTTTTTTTTTCCCCCTTTATTTCCCCCTTTTTCCCCCCTTTTTTCCCCCTTTTTCCCCCCCCTATTATTTCCCACTTTTTTTTCCCCCCTATTATTTCCCACTTTTTCCCCCCCTTTATTTCCCCCCTTTTTTCCCCCCCCCCCCTATTTTTTCCCACTTTTTCCCCCCTCTATTATTTCCCCCTTTTTTTCCCCCCCCTTTATTTTTCCCCCTTTTCCCCCCCCTATTTTTTTCCCACTTTTTTTCCCCCCCCTTTAAATTTTTTCCCCCCTTTTTCCCCCCCCTATTTTTTCCCCCTTTTTTTCCCCCCCCTATTTTTTTCCCACTTTTTCCCCCCCCTTTTTTTATTTTCCCCCCTTTTTTCCCCCCCTTTTCCCCCCCCCTATTATTTCCCACTTTTCCCCCCTCCCATTATTTTTCCCACTTTTTTCCCCCCCCCATTTTTTTCCCACTTTTCCCCCTCTATTTTTCCCAAATTTTCCCCCCTCTTTTTATTTCCCCCCCTTTTTCCCCCCCCTTTTTTTTTCCCCCCTCTATTATTTCCCCCCTTTTCCCCCCTCTTTTT
>JACEEZ010000974.1:17500-32500 GCA_016584305.1 Chionoecetes opilio | reverse complement strand
TTCAATAATTCACCTTAGTCCACGAAAGACAACGAAATTATCATAGCATGAGCTCCATAAAAGAGCTTCGGCTTAATGGACCGTGGCTTATATAACTGTAGAATTGATTATGAACATTATTGTATTACACCAAGCCAAATAAACTATCAAGTATTAAGTATCAAGTAGCATTCTCGGTAAGGTTAGGTCGTGGTGGTGTTTACATGCTCGAGGCGGGAGGAGGTTGGCCTTGAGCGTCAGTCACCCTCGCCTCCATTGTGTCTCTCGTGTAAACAGATTAAACGGCCTGGAATCACAGTATGTCTGGAGGGGATTATGGTGTTTGCGTTGAGACTTCTTCCTACACACACACACACACAGTCCACACACACACACACACACACACACACACACACACCACACACACACACACACACACACACACAGTCACACACACACACACACACATACACACACACACACACACGCACACACACACACACGCACACACGCACACACACACACACACACACACACACACACACACACACACACACACACACACACACACACACAGTCACACACACACACAGTCACACACACACAGTCACCCACCCACACACACACACACACACACACACACACAGTCACACACACACATACACACACACACACACACACACACACACACACACACACACACACACACACACACACACACCTTCCTTTAAAAAATAAATAGGAACTCACTTATTTTCTTGATTCTCAAAAAAATTCTAACGCCAGAATATTTAACAAAGACTCGTGAAAAGAAAAAGATAATCTCTCAACGCACATTAATTCTTGTAAAACGTACGTGGTAATATATACAATTACATTACATTACTTACTTGACTTAGAAAATCTTGAATGCATATAAGTAAAGATTCATATCGCGAAAGGATTCATATCGCGAAAGAAAAAGCTCAGACATTTCACTTTAACCTTGATATAAAACCTTTCAAGAGACTCATTTACGCTGGAAAAACACGCTGTGTGCTGTTCCCTTCTTACCCTCGCTCTGTTATGTGTTTGTAAACGGCGCATTTTTCGCCAGAGTGCCAATATTAGAGCAGCAAATGAAGCTGTCGGAACAACACTTCTCACTTGATGGAAACCTGAGCAAGAGACACCCCGCTTGCCTGCCTGCCTATCTGCCTGCCTGCCTGCCCCGCCTGCCTACCTGCCTGCCTGTCCCGCCTGCCTGCCCTGCCTACCTGCCTGCCTGTCCCGCCTGCCTGCCTGCCCTGCCTGCCTACCTGCCTGCCTGCCTACCTGCCTGCCTGCCTGCCTGTCCCGCCTGCCTGTCCCGCCTGCCTGCCCCGCCTGCTTGCCTGCCTACCTGCCTGCCTGCCTGCTTGCCTGCCTGTCCCGCCTGCCTGCCCCGCCTGCCTGCCTGCCTGCCTGCCTGCCTGCCTGTCCCGCCTGCCTGCCTACCTGCCTGCCTGTCCCGCCTGCCTGCCCCGCCTGTCTGCCTGCCTGCCTGCCTCGCCTGCCTGTCCCGCCTGCCTGCCCGCCTGCCTGCCTGCCTATCTGCCTGCCTGTCCCGCCTGCCTGCCTGCCTGCCTGCCTGCCTGCCTGCCTGCCTGCCTGCCTGCCTGCCTGCCTGCCTGCCTGCCTGCCTGCCTGCCTGCCCTGTCCTGCTTGCCTGCCTGCCCTGTCCTGCTTGCCTGCCTGCCCTGTCCTGCCTGCCCTGCCTGCCTGCCTGCCTGCCTGCCCTGTCCTGCTTGCCTGCCTGCCCTGTCCTGCTTGCCTGCCTGCCCTGTCCTGCCTGCCCTGCCTGCCTGCCTGCCTGCCTGCCTGCCTGCCTGCCTGCCTGCCTGCCTGCCTGCCTGCCTGCCTGCATACCTGCCTGCCTGCCTGCCTGCCTGCCTGCCTGCCTGCCTGCCTGCCTGCCTGCCTGCCTGCCTGCCTGCCTGCCTGCCTGCCTGCCTGCCCTTGCCCCGCCTGCGACCTACTGACGAAGAGCGCGAGACTTAAATGGGCATAGTTTCGTGTCGATTTTAGCGGCGGAGGCGAGAAATGGGTTGAGTTTGTGATGGAAATGTGAGTGATGGTGCAGGTGCGAGTGATAGTGAATGAGGAGACGCAAGAAGAGGAAGAGGAATGCAAAGAAGAGGAGCTGGTGGTGGCAGGAATGAAAGAAAAGACAGTAAAATATAGAAATGCAAATAAAATGTAAAATGTATGTAGTTGGTATTTCTCCCTTAAATCAAACCCAAACAAAATGAATCGATACAACCTTGAACACGCACACATACACACACACACACACACAGAGAGAGAGAGAGAGAGAGAGAGAGAGAGAGAGAGAGAGAGAGAGAGAGAGAGAGAGAGAGAGAGAGAGAGAGAGAGAGAGAGAGAGAGAGAGAGAGAGAGAGAGAGAGAGAGGTCTAGTATGAATTCATTTTTTAGTCTTAAGTGTTGCAATGATTTCCAGACCGAAAAATATTGAAACGTGACGATTAATTTGGTCCATTAGTCTGATTACGCTGTGTGTGTGTGTGTGTGTGTGTGTGTGTGCGTGTGCGTGTGTGCGTATGCGTGTGTGTGTGTGCCTTGATGGGTGGTCGTGGTGGTGGGGGTGGTGTGGTGGTGGTGGTGTGGTGGGGGTGGTGGTGGTGGTGGTGGGGGTGGTGGTGGGGGTGGTGGGTGGTGGGGGGTGGTGGTGGTGGGGTGGTGGTGGTGGTGGGGGTGGTTGGTGGGTGGTGGGGGGGTGGGGGGGTGGTGGTGGTGGTGGGGGGGGGGTGGTGGTGGGGGTGGGGGTGGTGGTGGGTGGTTGGGGGTGGTGGTGGGGGTGGGGGTGGGTGGTGGTGGGGGTGGTGGGGGTGGTGGGTGGTGGGGGTGGTGGGGGTGGTGGGGGGGGGGTGGGGGTGGTGGGGGTGGTGGGGGTGGTGGTGGTGGTGGTGGTGTGGTGGTGGTGGTGGGTGGGGGTGGGGGTGGTGGTGGTGGTGGATTTATAGAAAGCATTAGAATAATCACAAAATCATCCTTGTCTTTCGCAATAAGAATAAAAACCGAACCTTCTTTAACTTGTAGAACACCACATAACCTTCTATTTTCCCTTGACAGAATAAATGAGACTATCATGAAAAGTTTAGATCTCATAATGTAACTTCATTCTTTTCTCTCGTATCAATATAACATCTCATCGCTACCACAAATTTTCTTATCGTATCAATAGAACACTTTCCTCATTGCTACCACTTATTTTCTTATCGTATCAATATAACACCTCCCTTCATCGCTACCACTTATTTTTTTATCGCATCAATATAACATCTCCCTTCATCGCTACCACTTATTTTCTTATCGTATCAATATAACATCTCCCTTCATCGCTACCACTTATTTTTTTATCGCATCAATATAACATCTCCCTTCATCGCTACCACTTATTTTCTTATCGTATCAATATAACACTTTCCTCATTGCTAGCACAACTCACTGCCTTCCTCTATAGTTCCTCACTCCCCTTAATTAAGATTGACATACAAAGTTAAGAAAGAGTTTAAGAAAAGTTATGGAATCATTGGTATATGTTGATTCAATGCCTTTTTACTCCATGTTAGTTTTAATATGAGTTTTACATCTACAATCCTCCAAGACATTTTTCCGATAACTCGAAATAGTCACACCAATTCAACTGTACCTTTAGAATTTAGAACTTAGCATCGAATTTAGGTACAAAACTTACAGAAAACCTTAAGATTTTCCCTGTTTTTCCTATTATGGTTAACAACTATTTCCCTGTGCTTTTCCTTTTATGATAACAATTTCCATATTTTTTCCTATTAGGGTTAACAATTTCCCTGAGGTTTTCCTATTATAGTAACAATTTCCATGAGGTTTTCCTATTATGGCAACAATTTCCCTGAGGTTTTCCTATTATAGTAACAATTTCCCTGAGGTTTTCCTATTATGGCAACAATTTCCCTGAGGTTTTCCTATTATGGCAACAATTTCCCTGAGGTTTTCCTATTATGGCAACAATTTCCCTGAGGTTTTCCTATTATGGCAACAATTTCCCTGAGGTTTTCCTATTATGGCAACAATTTCCCTGAGATTTTCCCATTATAGTAACAATTTCCCTGAGATTTTCCTATTATGGCAACAATTTCCCTGAGATTTCCCTATTATAGTAACAATTTCCCTGAGATTTTCCTATTATGGCAACAATTTCCCTGAGATTTCCCTATTATAGTAACAATTTCCCTGAGATTTTCCTATTATGGCAACAATTTCCCTGAGGTTTTCCTATTATAGTAACAATTTCCCTGAGATTTTCCTATTATAGTAACAATTTCCCTGAGATTTTCCTATCATGGCAACAATTTCCCTGAAGTTTCCCTATTATAGTAACAATTTCCCTGAGGTTTTCCTATTATGGCAACAATTTCCCTGAAGTTTCCCTATTATAGTAACAATTTCCCTGAAGTTTCCCTATTATAGTAACAATTTCCCTGAGGTTTTCCTATTATGGCAACAATTTCCCTGAAGTTTCCCTATTATAGTAACAATTTCCCTGAAGTTTCCCTATTATAGTAACAATTTCCCTGAAGCTTCCCTATTATAGTAACAATTTCCCTGAAGTTTCCCTATTATAGTAACAATTTCCCTGAGGTTTTCCTATTATAGTAACAATTTCCCTGAGGTTTTCCTATTATAGTAACAATTTCCCTGAGGTTTTCCTATTATAGTAACAATTTCCCTGAAGTTTCCCTATTATAGTAACAATTTCCCTGAAGTTTCCCTATTATAGTAACAATTTCCCTGAAGTTTCCCTATTATAGTAACAATTTCCCTGAGGTTTTCCTATTATGGCAACAATTTCCTTGAAGTTTCCCTATTATAGTAACAATTTCCCTGAGGTTTTCCTATTATGGCAACAATTTCCCTGAAGTTTTCCTATTATAGTAACAATTTCCCTGAAGTTTCCCTATTATAGTAACAATTTCCCTGAGGTTTTCCTATTATAGTAACAATTTCCCTGAGGTTTTCCTATTATGGCAACAATTTCCTTGAAGTTTCCCTATTATAGTAACAATTTCCCTGAGGTTTTCCTATTATGGCAACAATTTCCCTGAAGTTTTCCTATTATAGTAACAATTTCCCTGAAGTTTCCCTATTATAGTAACAATTTCCCTGAGGTTTTCCTATTATAGTAACAATTTCCCTGAGGTTTTCCTATTATGGCAACAATTTCCCTGAGGTTTTCCTATTATAGTAACAATTTCCCTGAAGTTTCCCTATTATAGTAACAATTTCCCTGAGGTTTTCCTATTATAGTAACAATTTCCCTGAAGTTTCCCTATTATAGTAACAATTGCCCTGAGGTTTTCCTATTATAGTAACAATTGCCCTGAAGTTTCCCTATTATAGTAACAATTTCCCTGAGGTTTTCCTATTATGGCAACAACTTCCCTGAGGTTTCCCTATTATAGTAACAATTTCCCTGAGGTTTCCCTATTATAGTAACAATTTCCCTGAGGTTTTCCTATTATAGTAACAATTTCCCTGAGGTTTTCCTATTATGGCAACAATTTCCTATAAAGTTTTTCTATTTCTATTTATTTTTCTATTTAATATATCTATTTCTTACTATGGTATTATATTTTATGTTTTTTTCTATTAATTAAGGTTAACAATTTTCCTGTAGTTTTCCTAATTATGGCAACACTTTCCTTGAGGTTTTCCTACTATAGTAACAATTTCCCTGAAGTTTCCCTATTATACCTAACATTTTCCCTGTGGTTTTCTGACAATTTTCCTTTGGTTTTTCTATTATGGTTATGTTTTAATATATTTCCTCCTAGCATTTTGGTAATAACATGAACGGACACGCTCGTAAACATTTTCCTGCGTGTGTTTATTGTAATGATAGTACCGCATAAGGTGTTTCCTCCCATCAAAGCGTTGCGTGAGGCGAGGGCGAGGATCAAAGGGCGAGTCTTGGTGGGGGGTGAAGGTGGAGGTGTTGGGGGCGTGAGGGAAGGGAAGGGTTGGGGGAAGGTGAGGGAGGGGAAAGGTTGGGATGATGGGTGAGGGAGGGGAGGGTTAGGGGCGTGAGGGAGGGGAGGGTGGGGAGTGAATAGGAGAGGGAGGGCTGGGTTAGGGATGTGTAGGAGGGGAAGGGTTGGGATAAGGGGTGAGGGAAGGGGGAAGGTGAGGGAAGGGGAGGGTTAAGGGGGGTGAATAGGAGGGGAAGGGTGGAAGGAGGGGGGAGGGTTGGGGTGAGGTCTGTAAATGTTGGTATAATTTCTACTTTTATCCTGAATATATAGGTGAGTGGAAACTTGTTCGCTCTCTCTTTCTCTCTCTCTCTCTCTCTCTCTCTCTCTCTCTCTCTCTCTCTCCTCTCTCTCTCTCTCTCTCTCTCTCTCTCTCTTCTCTCCTCTCTCTTCTCTCTCTCTCTCTCTCTCTCTCTCTCTCTCTCTCTCTCTCTCTCTCTCTCTCTCTCTCTCTCTCTCTCTCTCTCTCTCTCTCTCTCTCTCTCTCTCTCTCTCTCTCTCTCTCTCTCTCTCTCTCTCTCTCTCTCTCTATTTCACTTTGTATTCTGGTGGTTTCATTCATCATTGTTTTCTTTTTATCATAATAAGCCACACGTCACTTTCCCCTCCTACAGTTAAGTCAGGCGTAATACACCAAGTCTCTGGCATTAAACTACACACTTTTGTATTGCATTGTATTATATTGTATTATAGTGTAGTGTTATGTATTACTCTGCATTGTATGAAACCTCTTGTAGCTACCTCGTGTATTTACTCTTATGACCCTTACTATTTATCTTTTTATCTACTCTTCATATTATATTTCTTCATCCTTTACTATCTTCCACTTCTATATTTTTTTCTTCATATATTCTATCATCGTTTCATGTATCTTGTTTTCTTTTATTTTCATGTTTTAGTTTCTATTATTTTTTCTTATATATTTCTTCATCTTTTTTCTCACATAGTCATCTTCACATATCGTATTTTTCTCATCTTTTCGTGTTAGTTTATATTTTTTCTCTTCTTATATTTTATTCATCGTCTCTTGTATTATTATATCCACACATTTTTTTTCTCTTTATTTTCGTGAGTTAGTTTCTATTATTTTTTCTTAATATATTTCATCATCTTTTTTCTCGTAATAGTCATCTTCACATATCGTATTTTTCTCATCTTTTCGTGCGTTAGTTAATATTTTTTTCTTCTTCGCATTTTCTCTTTATTTTCGTATGTTAGTTTCTATTATTTTTTCTTCACATATTTCATCATCTTTTTTCTCACATAATCACACTAAACATATGGTCTTTTTCTCTTCTTTTCGTGTGTTAGTTCACTTTAGGGTTCGTGACTGCATCGTTTGTCTTCGTAAGTTAGCCAATAATTCCTCGCGTCTTGTCCTGTCTTCTTCCTTGTCTCCTATTTTTCCTCTTTCTTTTCACCTCTTTCTGTGCTCTGCGTATTATTTTTCTTCTTTTGCTCACTCGCTCTCTCTAATTTTCTGGACCGTTTGTGAGATTTTTCTTCCCTCGCTTTAAAGGAATTTGGTCTTTGGTCTTCTGTGATTTCTTTCTCTTTTTTCTATTTGTGGTTTTGTTTTATTCTTTTTTGATTTTGTAATTTGGTGGTTAGTCTTTTTTTAGGCTGGTTGTGTGTCATTACTCTCTCTCTCTCTCTCTCTCTCTCTCTCTCTCTCTCTCTCTCTCTCTCTCTCTCTCTCTCTCTCTCTCTCTCTCTCTCTCTCTCTCTCTCTCTCTCTTTTCTCTCTCTCTCTCTCTCTCTCTCTCTCTCTCTCTCTCTCTCTCTCTCTCTCTCTCTCTCTCTCTCTCTCTCTCTCTCTCTCTCTCTCTCTCTCTCTCTCTCACACTTTTTTTTCTCTCACCCACACCACACCCACTCTCTCTCTATCTCTTCTCTCTTTCTCTTTCTCACACACACACACACACACACACACACACACATACCACACACACACACACACACACACACACACACACACACACACGTTTCTATACAAGTACCTCATTCCAATCCCTCAACGGTCACTCTTCTCATTCCCTTTCCTCAATAACCAATCTTTGTCTCATAACCTTTCCTTTACAACCGAGAAACCCAACAATCTTTTTCCTAATCACACTTTGATGTATTCCTTATTTCTCTCCTTATCCTCTTCCTCCTCTTCGCTCTCTCTCTGTCTCTCTCTCTCTTTGTCTCTCTCTCTCTCTCTCTCTCTCTCGTCCTCTCTCTCTCTCTCTCTCTCTCTCTTTCTCTCTCTCTCTCTCTCTCTCTCTCTCTCTCTCTCTCTCCTCTCGTCCTTCTTCTCCTCTATCTCTCTCTCTCTCTCTCTCTCTCTCTCTCTCTCTCTCTCTCTCTCTCTCCTCTTTTTTTTCTCTCTCTCTTTCTTTCCCGCAACGCCTATTCTAGAGTGAAAGAAAAAAAAGAAAAACTAAAGTAGTAGTAAGTAGTCAAAAGTAGTAATACAAAAGTAGAATCAAAGTAAGTAGAGTTTTGTATCAAAATATAAGAGTAAAGTTGCTGAGGGTCTTTGGTGATATCCAGTAAGGGAAGGATGATTAACCAGGTGATGTTTCTACCTGCGCCTTTTCTGTTTCTGGGTCTGCCTTATTGCTTGAGGTAATTGGTCGGCGCCGGGCATTGCAAGGGGACAGGTGCGGGGCAAGGTTAATGAAGATAGAGACTCATAGAGAGACTCATAGAGAGACTTATGAGAGGCTTATGAGACATGAAAGAAATGCTCTACAGGACGTCTTGTGTTATTTTGTGAGTGTTGAGATTATTGGTACTAGGGAGGGAGAGGGAGTGTGAGGGAGGGAGGGAGGGAGGGAGGGCTGATAGACTAATAATGGAAAGGGACTATAAACAAAATATAGTATCGTTATCTTTATTTATATGATTATCGTTATTATCATAATTAATTATTTTTATTGTTGTTTCCTCTGCCTAGGATGTCATGTGATCGGCTCGGCTTGTTTTTTTGTCTGTCTGTTTGCTTGCAGAACTACACAAAATGTTACGGCCGGATTTGCATGAAAAATTTACCTGCTATGTAAAATATAATTGAAAACAACAAAAAATACTATCCCAAATCGTTCATCAGACAGAAAAAATTCTTGAACATATCTTTTACTAGCAAATAAATGACATACAATTGTTTTTTCTGAAACATTTTTACATCTGTGACCGAGATATTTTTCCGCCCAGAAGGCCGCAAAAAATAGACCGTGATTGTTGGCGAACTCTTTCTGCTATTTTGTTACGTAACTATTTGTCCAAGAGGAAAAATGCATAAAAATAAAGTTTTTGTGCTAGAGAATTTCTGTGCTGTGCTGTAACGTTACAGTATTCCATTAACTATTATTCATTTTAAGAAATTTGTTTTTTTGTGAAAATAAATGTTATTTCTCTATTACTTACATTGAAAAATTATTTTACTATAGCTTGCAATATAAATCTTTTCCTTTTCAACCTGTACTCTTGTATATTTCTTTTGCGAACATCTCATTGATTTTTTTTTATTGAAAGATATTTTTTCTATATAAAAATTACAAAAAATTCCAAGAGGTCCGTCACGGGAATGGGAATGGGCCCCTTGCAGATTTTGGAGAACATTTTTTGCATATCAGATTCTCCTTACAATTAGTCTATAGAGATTTTCAGTCATGCTGAACACGAATCTGGAGTCAGTTTTCTGATTTCCTCAATGCTAAACCTTATTTGAACCTATGGACCCTTACTAGCTTTACAGTAATGGGTGGCGAGCAGTAAATTATAATTCTATCACGCTCTGTTGTGAACCTAACCTCTTCATCACGTGGTGTAACAGGTGAAGGGTCATTCATCTCACTATATTATGTAGCAACACGCTTATAGCATCGCGTGGTAGGCGAGGGGCAACATTTTTCACGTTTCATCATAAAAATCACCGATGTACTATTGTGAAACATGGGTAAAAGATACCGTAGAGTTTAAGAACAGGGCGGAAGGGACTCTCTCTCTCTCTCTCTCTCTCCCCCTCTCTCTCTCTCCTCTCTCTCTCTCCCCTCTCTTTTCTCTTCTCTCTCTCCTCTCCCCTCTCTCGTTCCTCCTTTTTTCTCTTCCTCTCTCTCTTTTTCTCTCCTCTCTCTCTCTCTTTCCCCTCTCTTCTCTCTCCCCTTTTCTCTCTCCCCTCTCCCCTCTCTCTCTCATTAGGGGGGATAGATGGTGATGCGACGGTAAGCCTCTAATTCTCAGCGATGCGACCAAACATCAATGAATTTAGTGCTTGTGTGTGTAGTGTATAAGGAGAGGGATGAGGGGGAGGGGATAGGGGTGGGTGTTGATGGGCCAAGCAGTATATTCCTCACTCTTAACGAGCCACCGTGATGGACTGCCCTTCTTCCCATCCTCTTCCTCCTCCCTCTTCCTCCTCCTCTTCGTCTTCCTACCCAGTGCAGTGTAGAATGAATTGCAAAAATGATGTTATATTGAAGAGTGAGTTGCCATCTTTCGTGCTACTTAATTTATCAAGATGTGTAAGAGAGAGAGAGAGGGGAGAGAGAGAGAGGAGAGAGAGAGAGAGAGAGAGAGAGAGAGAGAGAGAGATAGGAGAGAGAGAGAGAGAGAGAGAGAGAGAGAGAGAGAGAGAGAGAGAGAGAGAGAGAGAGGGGAGAGAAAAGAGAGAGAAAAGAAGAGAGAGAGAGATAGAGAGAAAGGAGAGAAAAATTTTCATACTTCTCATCTTACCACCCACCGGAAATTAAAGTAAATATTAATAGAGAGAGAGAGAGAGAGAGAGAGAGAGAGAGAGAGAGAGAGAGAGAGAGAGAGAGAGAGAGAGAGAGAGAGAGAGAGAGAGAGAGAGAGAGAGAGAGAGAGAGAGAGAGAGAGAGAGAGAGAGAGAGAGAGAGAGAGAGAGAGATTTATGTCCTGACCTAGTTTTATACCCGGATCTGTATTGTTTATAATTTCTTATAGCATATATTCCTTACATGCTTTCAAGCGTTCCTACTTTTCCTACTTTTTCTAAATTTGTGTCCCTGTTCCTGCTATTCCTACTTTAACCATGAAATTCTGCACTGCACTACACTGAGCCAATTGGCCGCGCCTGGACTGAGCCCACCCAGACAAGGAGGAGGCTGTATTTGCATCAGGCAAGGAGAGATCAGCCTACAGACAGATGCGTGGAAGCAATATGAAGCACAGCAGATCCCAGAGAGTCGGTACCGAGCAGCTGGTTCGGAGGAGTATCTACGCATTGATCACTACTGGAAGAGGGAACTCGAACATAAAAACTGTATGAGATCAGCACAGCACACAGTATTACCCAAACTGTGGAGAGATCAGCACAGCACACAGTATTACCCAAACTGTATGAGATCAGCACAGCACACAGTATTACCCAAACTGTATGAGATCAGCACAGCACACAGTATTACCCAAACTGTGGAGAGATCAGCACAGTACACAGTATTACCCAAACTGTATGAGATCAGCACAGCACACAGTATTACCCAAACTGGTGAAAACATGTCTATGCCTTCCCATGGCAATGCCGAAGTTGAGGGTTCCCTGTCAGAAAACAAGAGAGCTGTCACCAGTGAACACACTCTGCTGTCCGACAAGTCAATCAATGCACTGAGAACAACCAAAGAGGCAGTCAGAGTTATTGGTCATGTCAATGTCATTACTGGACATGACTCTTACATCATGTTTACCTGTTTATTTAGTAATATTTGTTGTATTTTGTTTCTGTATTTGCCTTCCTAATAAATATTTACCTTATTTGTATGTTTACGGACATCAGCACAGTGAGTACAGACTGTGCTAGGGGATCAGGAGCACTGGCAAGGTAACATGAACACTGCTCCTGCACGCCTGCACCTGGCCTACTTTTCCCTTGTTTTCGGCTCCCAATTCCTACTTTTTTCCTACTTTTTGAATAATTCTGTTCTTGATTTTTTCCAACTTTTTCACCTGGATCTGTTTGAAACCCTGTCTTTATGCTTTAAATCTAATATGAATTAAGTTTCTTCCATCACGTATCTCCATTGTTAAGCGGGAAGGTCACCATTGTTAAGCTGGAAGGTCACCATTGTTAAGCTGGAAGGTCACCATTGTTAAGCTGGAAGGTCACCATTGTTAAGTTGGAAGGTCACCATTGTTAAGCTGGAAGGTCACCATTGTTAAGCTGGAAGGTCAAACATCGCGAGCCAGCTTTATTGCAGCTTTCATTTTTTGCATTATTAATTTGTTGAAGTTTATTCTTTATTTAGTAATATTTTTTATTCCCTAATACTCGATATGAATTATGTATGTTTTTTTTCTTCTTCTTTATCATAGCAACTGTTTTTCTCCTTTTAGTATGTGTTTCAGCTTCGAAGGTGATTTTATAGGTTTGTAATATATATGTGGATTTATAACTGTAGTGAATTTCTTTCTTTTTATTTATTTATTATTTCGTGTCGAGTGCTTTGAGATAATCGTATTAGTATGTCGAAATATTTTGATTAATTTCATGTGAACGTTTCCCAATCATCCAGCAAACCTATTTCCCCAATTAATTTACAGCATGTCTCCATTTGCGCGGATAGAATAATATTAATGACACTTTTATGATTTAATTCCTGATATGAATATAGTTTTTTTCGGCCCTACATTTTGTATCGCTTGTGAAGAAGACGAAGAACACAAGACAAGAGGAAGAGATGAAGGAGGAAGAACATGAAATACAAACGGAAGAAAAGGGAAAAAAATAAATTGACGAAGAAAACAAAAGAGAGGAACAGAGAAGATGGAAAAAATAAAGAACAAAAGGAAGAAGAAAAAATGAGAGGAAAAAGAAGAGACGAAGGAAGAGCAAGAGGAAGAAGAGAAGCGAGTGATGGGGGGGCTCTGGGACGTCGCTGCCACTGCATTACCGTCTTGCTGTGGATGTTGGCATACAAAAACGAAATCTCTAACCAAAGTCGACTCATTATATCTATAATAATATAAGCGAAAGTGTGTCTGTCTGTCTGTGTGTGTGTGTGGTATAGGTTCCGCCCCCCGTGGCGCAAACACCTCATATGGCACATTTTTGGAATCAGGTTGACCAGGGGAAGGTCATAAGCCCACTTATGAGATGATCCGATCACTTTTTTTTTTTTTTTTTTAGCAGCCTATTAGCGAGAATTGTGAAAACAAAAGTGGGTTGCGAGAATTGAGGAAGCCTTGATGTAGGGTGATGGGTAATGGGTGAGTGAATGGGTGGGGTGATGGGTAATGGGTGTGGGGTGATGGGTGAGTGAATGGGTGGGGGGTGATGGGTTGGGGGTGATGGGGATGGGTGAGGAATAGGTAGGGGGTGATGGGTAATGGGTGAGTGAATGGGTGTGTGGTGATGGGTAATGGTGTGAGTGAAGGGTGGGAGGTGATGGGTAATGGGTGAGTGAATGGGGGGGGTGATAGGTAATGGGTGAGTGAATGGGTGGGGGGTGATGGGTAATGGGTGAGTGAATGGGTGGGGGGAATACATACATTTCTACATCCATGATTTCAGGAAAGTTAGAAGGGGCTATCTGGAGAGTCCATGTTTGGTGGGCCGAAGGCCCACCAAACACAGGTGGTGGGCCGAAGGCCCACCAATAGCCCTCCGCAGGAGCTAGCCAAAAAGTCCGCCCGGAGGGCGGCTTTGCGGCTAGTACTCATCATATACTCATCATATACTCATTATGTACTCAGATTATCTAATATTCCTACAATTTCTCGATATTAACTTTCTAGATGGGAAGTTATTACCAAAAATTGGCTTATTATATACTCAGCTTATCCAGATCCGGAAAGATCCGGATCTTCAAGTCGCTTGTGATCCCTGTCTTACTCTATGGTTGTGAGACATGGACACTAAATAGCGACTTGAATAGACGAATCGATGCCTTTGGTAATAAGTGTCTTCGCAGAATCATGGGGTATCGCTGGGATGATTACGTGTCAAACCAGCGATTGCACCGTGAGACTGAATCGAGGCCTATTACCTGAATAGTCCGTCAGCGCCAATTTCGGCTATATAGGCATGTGGCACGCTACCTTGAAACCGATCCTTCCCATCGGGTTGTATCTGTAAGAGACAATCCAGGATGGAGGAGGCCAAGGGGGCGCCCGCAAGGCTCGCGGCTGGGGCAAGTTGATGCTTCCTGTCGGGAGTTGCTTGGTATGGGAAAGGAGCCTGCATGGGAACTCGCGCGTGGTGAACCCCGGGAGTGGCGTCGTAGGGTGGGCGAGGTGACGCCCCCCCCGGCGTATGCCTCCAATGATTGCTTGATTATCCACCAAACCATCAATAAAGACAAGCTTGGCATTTCGATTATTCAAAGTTAAAGAATTATTTATATTATCTTACCGGAACTGCATTTTATGTGTCATCAATCAAGCCTGTTTGCAGTCTTCTTATGTTCTTATGTTTCTTATGTAATGTTCTTATTATTTGTATATAATTTTGTTCGCATGTTTTTATAACTCAATATTGAAAAACCTTCCTTTTCATCATCTTATAACAACATACACATTGGCTCAAACAATTACAGGAAGATTGGTTTAGTTTTTTTTATCTTACCTGGTGCAAACGAAAACGTGAACACCTAAGATGTAAATATGAAAGGTTAAAAGGATGTTTGTTGTATTCTCTCTCCTCCATCTAGAGCTCTAAGGTGGCCTGTAACACGGTGTCTTGGGCGTTAATTGCAATCGGGAATTTTCGGGAATCGAGAATGACATATTATTGTTACCTGTTTTTTGAGGAAAACTTTTTTTTTCGACGAAACTTTTGATCTGAAACAAAAAAGTTACGAAAAGCGTGGGAAGGTAGTGAGTGGATCTCTCTCGCTCATGCTCTCTCTCTCTCTCTCTCTCTCTCTCTCTCTCCTCTCTCTCTCTCTCTCTCTCTCTCTCTCTCTCTCTCTCTCTCTCTCTCTCTCTCTCTCCTTTCTCTCTTTCTCTCTTTCTGTATCTCTCTCTC
>JACEEZ010000974.1:5000-7500 GCA_016584305.1 Chionoecetes opilio | reverse complement strand
CCTCCTCCTCCACCTCCTCCACCTTCATCTCCTCCTCCTCCTCCTCCTTCACCTCTACCTCCTCATCCTCCTCACCTACGCAACTCCATAACCTCTCAGCCTCGTTTCTCTTATTTTTCTCCTCCTCCTCCTCCTCCTCCTCGCCCACGCACCGCTGCAGCCGATATTCAACCCAGATATAAATAAGACTCTTGGTGCAACTTAAGCGGAGTGAGGAAAGAGATTAAGTCGTTGAAGTCGAAGATTTAAGAAGAGCGAGGTAGAACGGAGTGTGTGAGTGTGTGTGTATGTGTGTGTGTGTGTGTGTGTGTGTGTGTGTGTGTGTGTGTGTGTGTGTGTGTGTGTGTGTGTGTGTGTGTGTGTTATTCACTCATGGTCTTGTCCACGCGAGCTGGCTCGCGATCACCAGATTCACCCTCTTAGTGCGAGCTTGGAGCTCATTATTACCGATCTTTGGGGAATGCTGGGACCTCACACACCACACGGGGTCGAGGGATTGAATGAGCGGGGTCGGGGATCGAACGCCGGATCACATAATCATGCCGGGCGCCCTAACCAACTGAGACACACGGACGTCTGTGTGTGTGTATTCACCTAGTTGTCACCTAGTTGTATTTTACAGGGCCTGAGCTACACTCGTATGGCCCCGTCTCCATATCTTCATTTTATCATTCATCCTTAGTGTTCAGTGTTGGCCGAAGCCACCACCCCGGGAGGCGGGTCACAAACCCCCGGCTAACACCCGGTACCCATTCACTGCTGGGTGGACAGGGGCTTGGGTTTTAAGGAAACAGCCCATATATTTCCGTTCCGCTTGGGGATCGAACCTGGGACTTCTCGGTTGTGAACCGAGCGTGCTACCACTACACTACGGAGTGTGTGTGTGTGTGTGTGTGTGTGTGTGTGTGTGTGTGAATGTGTGTGTGTGTGTGTGAATGTGTGTGTGTGTGTGTGAGAGAATCTTAGGTAGACAATTACCCATTTTCTTTCATCTTTATTTCCATTTTTTTTTCGAAGGTCAAATTAAACTAATCCGCAAACACGACCCTGAGAGCCTCGCCGCCTGCGTGATGAGTTGAAGTGTTTATTTTGGGGCGGCATTTTCGAAGCTATGGTCATTCAAGGTGTGTTTGTGGTGGCAATATTGTCTTGAATGCAATTATGATCGATTTTACTGCTTTTAAGTTTAGTTTTTTCTCTTGTAGACTATTTTATAAGTTTTTATTGAGATTTCGTGTTGGTGGATGTGGTGATTCATGGACATTTCTTTTTTTTCAAGTGTTTATCGGATGTTTTGTATTGACATAATCTTAAATTTGATATAAATGCTTGTTTTTTTTTGCTATTTCCATGTATTATAATCTCCTTCAGACCTTTATTTTATTTATGCAATGTATTTCTTCAGTTTTTTCGCGTAATATTCATCTTACATACTTGATGCATTTTTTTTTCGCTCTTGTGTTTTTTCGTGTCATGTGAAATTCTTTTTTCCCGCCGTTCAGTTGTGGTGACAGATTTAAATTGGTCGACGTTTGAAATCGGCTTTCGAAATCGGCTTTTGGGGACTTTTACAGACTTTTTCTCTTTATCTGTTTCACCTGTTTGTGGCGGTGGCAGGCGCATTGAGCCGTGACGTTTTCCCTTCATCTCTCTCTCTCTTCCTCTCCTCTCTCTCGCTCTCTCTTCTCTCTCTCGCTCTCATCCTCTCCTCTCTCTCGCTCTCTCTCTCTCTCGCTCTCTCTCTCTCTCGCTCTCTCTCTCTCTCTCTCTCTCTCTCTCTCTCTCTCTCTCTCTCTCTCTCTCTCTCTCTCTCTCTCTCTCTCTCTCTCTCTCTCTCTCTCTCTCTCTCTCTCTCTCTCTCTCTTCTTTCCTTCCCATTTTCCTCAAAAAACATGAACTCCACAAACCCAAGATAGAGACATTTGGACGCGTAGTAAGCCTTCCTTCTTCCTCCCCCCCTCTTTCTCTCTCTCTCTGTCTCTCTCTTTCCCTCTCTCTCTGTCTTCTGTTTGTCTCTCTCTCTCTCTCTCTCTCTCTCTCTACTCTCTCTCTCTCTACTCTCATCTCCTCTCTCATCTCTCTCTCTCTCTCTCTCTCTGTCTGTCTCTGTTTCTCTCTCTCTCTCTTCTCTCTCTCTTCACCTCTCTCTCTCTCTCCTCTCTGCTCTCTCTTCTCTCTCTCTCCTCTCTCTCTCTCCTCTCTCTCTCTCTCTCTCCGTCTCCTCCGTCAGGGTGGCAAGGTTGGTAGAGACGTGAGTTCGCAATGTGCAGCGTCCCTGTGCATTCGGTCAGCGGTTCGAGTCCGCCTAGTTCGTGCTGACGTGGCGGCGCTTTGTATAGTCAATAACCTTGTAGTTGGTACTTGCAAAGTGTCTAGATAGGATAAAAATCTTATCTTATCTTATCTCTCTCTCTGTCTGTCTCTGTTTGTCTCTCTCTCTCTCTCTCTTTCTCTCTCGCTCTCTCTTTCTGTATGTTTCTCTCGCTTTGTCTGTCTTGTC
>JACEEZ010000973.1:8015-18862 GCA_016584305.1 Chionoecetes opilio | reverse complement strand
AAAAACAGGAGACGGGGCATCTCCTGCATCCTCTTTGATGGTGGATTGACCTAACCAATGTGATGATTGGAAGCTGAGAGAAGTGACCAATCTTTTCCTGCCATGATCAAGGAAGAACACTACAGTGCTGTTAGTGAACCTGGGAACTACTATCTGTTTCACTTTATCCCAGAGAAAGCAACTAAAGAGGAGTCACATGCGGAGAAGATTGTTAGGTTCAAGTTTGCTTGGCTGAAAGAGAGGGGTTTTGATAAAACCTTGTTGGCCATTGGAGGAAACTCTACAAATGTCAACACTGGTGTGAAAGCTGGAGTAATTCAGAAGCTGGAACTGCACCTGGGGAAAAGCTGGTCTGGTTGGTGTGCAACTTACACACTGGTGAACTTCCCCTGCGCCATTTTATTGTTGGCCTTGATGGCCCTACTCTGTCAGACAAACAATTATCCGGGCCAATAGGAAAGCTCCTTGATTCTGCTACAATCTTTGAGATCAATCCAAACTTCACCCGTATCTCCGTTGGCCCTCCACTGATCAAGCTGCCTGACAAGGTCATTCAAGATCTCTCAACTGATCAACACTATGGCTATAAAATTAACTTAGGACTTAGAGGGAAGAACCTGAAGAATCTGCACTGCATTGTGTAAGTCATAATTGGAGTGTATTATCCATGTTGGTTCAACGTGAAAGTCAAACACTCCTGGATTGAAGGGCCTAGACATATCCTCTTTCAACTGGACTGCCTTAAGTCACAGAGGAAGGAGGTGCTGGACATTGTGATGCCAACTGTGAAAAGATCTATTTGGTATGCCCACAGTGAAGCCATCCTCCAAACAATGCTCTGCTCTGAGGATCAGAAGGAGAGGATTTGGGGGGTGGAGAAAATCCTGGCCATCAGGGGAGATGGGGACCCAGATCCTCAGCTAGGAGACTCCTCTGTTAGGACCAGAAGGACACCTGACATTAATTGTGATGCTTCCTGCATAGGTGACCTGATCAGCTGGTCAGAAGATGTGTCAGAGCCACCTCTCACCTGCTCTCTAAGCACGTCCGGGGTGAAACTCGTCAACACACCCATGGAAGTGCTCAACTGGCCTTGCCACACACAAAGCATTGAGAGGGTTCTAAATGGTGACTGAGGGTTCTGCTAAGTACTTTTCACCATAAAAGAGGGATGGAGGGATCAGGGCTCAGGAAAACCCGCAGGAGGCTGATGTCCAAAAATGAGTCAAAGCAAGACTTGTGCAACCTGGCAAGGGTTTAAGAAGTCAGGAGAATAATCTCTTTTAATTGTATTCAGTGATTTTACATGCGATTGACATGTTTTATTTTAATGAAAAATTTGATATGGCTTTATCAATATACATGATTTGCCTTATGTCTTCTAATATTATATAAAGGGGCTGTAAAGGGAAAATAGAAAAATTAGACTTCAAATTGATTAGGTTAAGATGTTTTCTATCCAAAAAATAAGCTCATATTTGAATTCCTTGTAAAAAAATACATTATTTAACCCTGCGTGAGAGGATTTCATTCAGATTCATGATGGCACCCAGTATGACCCTCCCTACCAACACAACACTTCAGGGGTCTCAGGTGATCCTGTGCAGGGGGGGGATTACAATACCCGCTGCTGCTTGACTTATTTGCCTGCGCCTGTTGGGTGTGTCAGGGTGAGGCGAGTTGGAGTAAAAATTCCGTTGTCTTTATCAACAACAGGCGAAGGAAACACTGTGACCATTTTTTGGGTTTACTGACAAGGCCACAACCACTAACAAAGTAAAAACAGTACATGTCGTCATCCCTCTCCCTCTTCCTTCGGTATCGAAAGGATAAGACGCAAAACCACACCACATCCATTTCTCCCCCAAACCCGCCACCACAGCCACCCCCACCACAACCACACACTACCAAACCCGCCACACATTTTCCCCCCCACCCCACCACGCCACCCGGACTCCTTCTACGGGCGGGCCCCGTCTTTCCTTCCCACGCTGAATCCCCACTCCCTTTGTGCCCAAGAAGCACGGCCACACGGCACGTCCTCCCCGGCCCACCCCCTCTCCACACCTAACCCCCACCCCCTCGCATTCAGGTCGCCCCACTAGGCACCCCAGCAGGCTCTGCCCCACTCCCGCAGTTCATACCCAACACACCCTCCTCGCGCACACACAACCCCCCAGCCTCCCCCACCACCATACCTCCACAACCACCAATACCTCCACCACCACCACTACAGCTAAACGTTAGGCTAACTTCCCCCTTTTTAAAAACTGACCATCTCGGTCCCAATGCCCGCCACAAGCACTTCCCACTAAGAAAATACAGGACAAGCAAATAGCACATGTAAAATCAAAAATTTTAATTTTCCTCTGGTCTGCATTCTTTACAAAATCCTCCCCACAACCCCTCCCAACATCAGGGAGTAGCCCTACTACCTCACCCCACATCACCACCACCAACCCAAAACCTTCCACCACAACGTCTCCACCACACCCGGGGGGTTTGCCGCTCGGCCCCAAAACAAGGCTCCTACTGAGAAGGGTTACCTCGCCTCCTCGCCAGCCACCTGCGGCTAGACCTCCTTTTTGTGCGTCGCCGTCAGTTCCGACAGGCGCACCCGCACACCGTGCTAACCACCACCCAAACACCACCACCACCCCCCTTCAACCCCACCACCCCCCTTCACCACTCCCTCTACCTACAACTTGCCACCACCAGCTTTACAGCTGAAAGCCCCTACTCACCAACCCCCACCCCCACTACGTTTTTGGAAAGGTCAACCAACAGCCCTCCTCCTCCCACGCAAAAACCCCCCACGGGAACACGCGCTGCTACCTCACCAAGGCCCACAAACCACAGGGACTTACTCCACCCTGGGCTCGCCTAGGGGTAACCACAGCCCCAGAAGTCCAACTCCACTGGACCCCGCAGCCTCCCCTGTTCCACTGCTCCAGTCTTGCGGTGAAAAACGCCACGACCCCCCCGACAAACCATGCCCTCCACTGAAAGGGCCGGTGAGGGTGCGGCAGGCTTAACAGAAACCGCTGTGACGGGTTTCTGCCGGGTAAAAAGGGCACTGGGTGCTCCCTCCACCTCATAACAAGCCTTTCCCGTCCCCCGAAACAGCTTCGGGGGGGGCCACACCTGCGTTCGCCATCCTCTTGAAGGCGCAGCAGAGGCGGGTTGGGCGTCTTCTTCATCCGGGGCCTCCGAGGCCTCCCGCTTTCTGTTTTTCTAGGCTTCCCTCCTCCCACGCCGGGGGGCCTACTTTCTGCCCCAGCCGAGGCAATACCCCCCAAACAATAGCCCCTCGGCCGGGAAAACGGGGCGGGCCCACACCAGCCCGGGCGTCTCCCTCTTCCGGGTCGCGTACAAGCACCCTAGTCTCCGTCCTCGGAGCAAGGCGCACGCGCTCACCCCGCAACTAACTCCGCTGGGGGTCCACCTGGGAGTAAGGGCATCTCTTCTCCGCATACCCTTACCGTCCTCCTCCCCAGTTTACCCGCCCCACTCTGCGTCGGTAGCCGGGCCCCGGAGGCATGAATCCTCCTGGAGGGGCGGGGGGCAGTACTTCCTCAGTGCCTCCCACCTCCGATTTTCCCCTCGGGACATCCCCCTGAAGGCGCGGCCACACCGTTCAGGTGTACCGCCGCGCATCTTCCCTCGCCTCTCTCACCCCCCCTTTATCAGCTCGTTCAAATTTTTATTGTTTTTCTCACTTTTCCCCTCTCACGTTTTCATGATTTTTCCCTTTATTTTCTCAAAACCGCCCTAGCATGTTTCCCCTCACAGTGACTGGGGCTCACCCACCTTGCTACGCGCCGCCTATTCTCCGCTCAGTGAGTCAGCACCGCACCTCGCCGTCGCGCCATCTTGCCGCGTGTTACCCCCCCGGCTCTCACCAACACACACAAAACCCACTTTTCCCGAAAACCCCCTTCTTACGCACTGGAGCCCACCACACACTCAAGGTGTTTCATGTGAGGCTGTGCAGGGTGGGTTACAATACACGCTGCTGCTTGACTTACTTCTGCAGCGCCTAGTTCGGTATGTCAGGGTGAGGCGAGTAGGGAGTAACATAATTCACGTAGTCCTTAATCAACACACACAGGCGAATGAAACACTGTGACTCATTTCTTGGTTTACTGAACAATGCCACAAGCCACTAACAAAATACAAACAGAGTACATGTACGTTATTTACCTCCAACCTCTTCCTTCGGCTGTCGTAAGGATCAAGACGCTACCACACCACAGTCACAAGTCCTCCCCACGCCACCACAGCCACCCCCACCACAACCACACACTACCACGCCACCACAGTTCCCCCCCACGCCACCACGCCACCACGCGACTCGTCTCTACGGAGCGGCGCGCGTCTTTCCCTCACCACGTCTGAATCCTCACTCCCTTTGTGCCAAGAAGCAGCACGCCACACAGGCACGTCCTCCCCGGCCCACCCCCTCTCCACACCCCACCCCCACCCCCTCGCATTCTAGGTCGCCCCACTAGGCACCCTCAGTCACGCTCTGCCTCACTCCCGCAGTTCATATATACAGACACACACACCCTCACTCGAGCACACACAACCCCCACATGCCTCCCCCACCACCAATACCTCCACCACCACTAATACCTCCACCACCACCAATACCTCCACCACCACCACTACATGCATAACGCCAGGCGTAACAATATATATGTATATATATATATATTAGACCTGTTAAGAAAACAATTTTTTCCTATTTTTATACCCCCCTGCAAGGTTTCCCATGTTTTTTGACCTAGAAAAGCCGAAAATTACAACCATTTTGAGCTAAAATGTCAGGAACCCTTGCCTCATTGGACCTCAAAAATATTAAGCCCGCGACAGTAGAAAAGCGCCTAATTTGCTTTCCGCCAGACTTTTTTTTCACATGAGACTTTTGTTACAATTGGGATAGAACAACAAATTGGTATCAAATTGAAGCATTTTTTTAATATTATTTCTGAAAAAACAATCCAAGTAAACATTCAAGAAAAAAAGACACATCATATCCAGAAAAAAAACATTTTCTGAAAATTTCATAAAATTTCATAAATATTACAATCTTGACATCAAAAAATGTTTGACAAGGACTCTAAAAACTATTTTCAAGTGGCAGAAAACTCTATTGTCTATGTCAGAAGGACACCTCACAGTCATTTTTTCAGAGTTTGCTTCTTGAAGCTATCAAATCGCTCACGGTTGTATTCCACAGTTTGAAGAAGGTACTTTTTTTTTTGCTGAGAATCTGTGGTAATGATTTTTTGCGAAATCAGTCATCATCTTGACTCCCCGTCAGCAATGTCATTCACTACTTTCATTGCTGACATATCCAGGGCCTTGCTGTAGTCATCATCCTTGGCCATGTCGCCACAGGTTGCAGAAGCCAGTCATACTCAATCCCAAAGGGGTGTCAAGCAGAAGATGACTCTCTGGACCAACTAGATCACAGAAAGTCGTCTTGGCTGTAACCTGAGGGACATAGGTTTCCCTCGTCTGAGCTATCTGGCTTCTCAGTGGCGTGCAGCTTGGCAGCAATGTCCTGCTTCTCTTTGTCACTGAGTCTGCTACCGAAGAGAGCAAAACGGCACAACCTCCTGTGTCGGTACCACTTGTGGTTTTCAAGTTTTTGTAGCATGCCTGAGCAATCTCTGGATCTGTTCTCTTGACTTCACCCATGTCCTTCATGAACTGCAGATCATTTGCAGGGGGCTCTGCAGCAAGTGTAGATGACATCCACATGGGTGTATAAAACAGTCCCTAGGAAGAGGTTGAGGCGTTTCCAGCTTCACAACAGTTTCTTCATCGTACTCCAGCTGCTCAGCAAACATGAACATCTTCATAGAATACAGGTTTCTGGCCATCCACCGGGCCTGATGAATGGCTCCAGGACGACTCCAGTGGATTCCGCGGGGAGGCGTGTCTCCAAGGACGATCGTTGTAAGCTCAGCCATCTCACGGTAGTCAGCTCTAGGAGGCTTCTCCGCCCTCAGGATTTCCTGTAGTATTTCCCTTTGCACTCTTTCTTCTTTTTTTCAACCTTTTTTGTCTGAGGACAGGGTTGTAGGGTTGTCTGTGGTAAATCTGCCCAAAAACGTCCTTGAAGTGCTTGAACCAAGGATTTTCTGGGCTCTTGACCTTGCCAAAAGATTCTCCCATACCCGCACCAACCAGCACTTCTAGAATGGGTGGGCTGCAGGCCAGGTAGAACACCTTCCTGTCAAGCTGTTGCTCCAGAAGCTTGGCACTCCCCGATGTACTCCACTGTTGCTGGGGCCCTTGTGGGCAAACACAAGGGCAGTGATCACTCCAGTAAGCCCCACCAGCCTCCAGCAAATCCATGGATGCCTCTGCCTGAGCCGTTCCTGTTGAGCTGTCTATCACTGGTACTCCCAGTAGCTTTGCCTTCAAAGGATATTGCAGGTTGGGCCTGAGACAAGCACAGACAGAGTCTCTGACGTGGTCCCAGGATCCTTCCCAGGACATCTCTCAGCATCTTGCCATCCAGTGGAGAGCAGCATACTCGGGAGGGGCCTCGCTAAATGCTGCCATGTACTCCTGGCTGATGTGGTACCTTGTCAGCATCCTGTTTTCCCTCTCGTTGTTGAGGTTGAGATGACAAACTTTTCCGGTCAGCTCCACCAGCCTTCAATGTAGCAGAGACTAAGGCTGTCACTTGATTGTCAGACAATCCCAGACGATCAGCGGTACTGCAGATGTCACACACTCCATGACCCTCCTGGGAAATGTGAGAGTCACAGTGTCTTGGTGTCTGAACATCCTGGACGAGGTTGTTGGTTTAAACCATGTCCTCTGCATGCCCTTCACTATCGGCTGGGTCAGCCCAGGTAGACACATCAGCAGCAGTCCTTCGCTGTGTGGCAGCTGAAAAACTGTAGAAATTTTGTGACAAATTCATATCTTGTTCCTCTCTCTGCTGCAGTCTTGCAGCCCCCTCTGCTTGCTGCTGGGACCGTGACTCAAATTCTTGTCATGACCAGACCCTGTGGGGCCTTTCTCTCTGTCTTCTGATCCTGGTAGAACCTGATGTCCTTGTCCTTCTTCTCCCTTGATAGCAGTCGGTTTCTCTCTATTTCCTGGGTGGCATCTGAAGCTCCTATGTCGAACAGGCTATCTAATTCCAGGACAAAGGCACTCCTTTTCCCTCCAGGGTCACCTGTTCTACCTTTCTTCCTTGCTAGATCTCTGGCTTTTTGTGAAGTGTCATGAAAAGGGTGCGGCTGCATTGTACTTGGTCATGGTCTTGATCCTAGCCATCTGCATGAATGGGATGATAGCCTCCACTATTTCATTGGCGAGGTCTTGATTGCTTAGGATTCCCTGTATTTTCTGGCAAACTCTGGAGATGGAGGAAGTACTGGAAGGCCTTCTTTTGGTGGTAAAATGGGAGCCACTGATGCTGGATGATGGGTAGCCGATCAGGATGTTTCTGTAGCAGATCTAGTAGCAGGTCGGCGTGACGCTTGTCTCTGGACTGCAGGGGAGGTTCTGAGATGTCAACTTTGCGTCCTCGGAGCTTCTTGCTTACTGCCATAGTGAAGTTATCTTGTGAAGTATCTCTGGATTTGTTAGCAGGTTTCAACAGATCTGCAAACAAACATAACAGACCATTAGATGTCATGCTAAAACCATTGTGAATTTGTGACTAGAGTGAAATAATTATATTTATTTTTAATTTTTTTTGAAAATTTGTCTGTAAATATCAATGTAAAATTTCCATAAATGTTTCTATGCATTTTTGATGTTTCAGTCAGCATCTAATTACTTGCCTTTAAACCCGCTTATGCCCATTTATTGGTGAAAAAATAGGCGAAACAAACATCAAAATGCTCCGAAACTGGCGTTTCAGAAAACGTGTATGGAATAGAACTTCATGCTTCATGAGGCAAAAGTTTCTGACATTTTGGCTTATAATGGTTGTAATTTTCGACTTTTCCTGGTCAAAAAGGCAATTGGAAACCGTGCAGGAGGGGATAAAAAATAGGAAAAAATTGTTTACTGAAAAGGTCTAATATATATATATATATATATATATATATATAATTATATATATAATATATATATATATATATTATATATATATATATATATAATATATATATATTAAAAATATATTATATATATATATATATATAATTTTATATATATAGCTATATATATATTTTATTATAAATATATATATATATATAATTATATATACGAGTATATATATATATATATTATATATATATATATATATATATATATTATATATAATAATATATATTAATATATATTATATATATATAAATTAAAATATGCAGTCATGCTCATATATACAGGTGTAACACGAGTTTTCTGCAAAATATTATACAGGGGAAAGAACATGCAGTTCTAAGCACAAAATATTCTATAACCCTATGCTTTTTGAAATCTTCCTTTAGACGTGAGATGAAGTTTAGAAAAATTAGGAGCGTCCAGTAATTTATATGGCAGGCGGTTGGGCCGCTCGATGACATTTTGAATGATTTAATCATAATGTTTACTAGTAATGGAGCATTACATTATCTTATAAGATCACAATTTAAAGGACAGGGTATTAATGGACATTTTATTAACTAAATAACGACATACATGAGAACAGCAGGGCTGTTCAATAAACAATACTGTAAAAGGCTACATGGCATTGTGTTAGGGGGGGTAGATGTACACGGGACATCAACTGACAGGCGTGAGGCCTCGCAGCATAGGTCCCTCCTATCCTCCCCTGCCCGACGCACTGCCACGTAGCCTTTTACAGTATTGTTTATTACAAGCCCTGCTGTTCACATGTACTGCTATAGTAATAACATGTCCATCATAGCAATTTTGTTGTTTAAGATATGTAATGCAATATACAGGTAAACATTGATTAAATTCAATTCAAAATGCCACGCAGTGGCAACGCCCTGCCATGCGTAAAATTACTGGCCGCAGCAAATTTTTTACTTCATCTTCACGTCTAAAGGAAGCTTCACAAAAACATAGGTTATAATATTTTGTTGCTTATTAAATACATGTTCTTTCACCCTGTATAATATTTGCAGAAATCTATTACACCCTGTATATGGAGCACTGACAGCAGACTTTTCTGTACTCTCCACTGTCTCTATTCTCATTTACAATCCAAAGCGGCTGTTGCGTAAATGTGGCGCAAGGACCATCACTGCATCACGTGCCACGGCCTTGAATCTTCCGAATATTCTACCATTGGCTTCGACTTCAATGTCACTTCATCTTACTCTAATTTACTGTGCATGTAATCTACGATATACAGCACAGTAACTCAGTAGGGCGAGACTCAGAGGTCATGGGGTATATTGGGACTCTCTGAGACGAGAGGCCGGCAGTAGCGAGACTAGCAGTGGGGTCTACACCTACTACTGGTTTCCGGCATGAGCAATGTGCAAGTGTGCGTGGAGTAGATATAGGCATCTTCCAGCAAAACTGCAGCCGTCAGTTGTTGAGGTTACTCCGGTTGATGAGCAGTATAATGCGGGTTGAGGATGAAAACACATCTGGTTTCGATTCTTGTTTGCAGTGTACGCTCCTACCGAGATGCGTTAAAACTGAAGAGAAGAGATGTTCTACGCAAACTCGACTCTGTATAGACCAGTGCCCTCTCGGGACACCACTCATTGTCTGGGCGACTCAATGACTACTACTGGCACTCGAGAGATGGGCTACGAGTTGTGTGTTGGTCCCCATGGACTCGGTACCAGAACAACAAAAGTGCATCTGTCTGAACTTTCAAGGTCAGAAGGTTGCGAATTCGCAGGTTCTCGGTATTCAGAAGAACCAGAGCTGCACCGACCGGACATGGTATAGTAATGCCGGAGGGGTAGCTAAGGAATCACCAATCCTCGTTAGTACTCGTGCGGTCAGGACCTCCTCCAGAAAGCTGCCGTGTGGTGTTCCGGACGTGCTGAGTTCTGTGGACACAGATCACAGACTTGTTGTTGCTACACTTAAGCTGCCATGTCATATGTCCAAACAGAATTCAAGAGGTAACCAACTGGTGTGTCATTTGAGAAAGAATGACTTGACATTGTGTCTAAAGTATGCGGTGGCAGTCTCACACTCGGTTGATGTTGCTCGGTGCTCTCGGGGATCCTGTAGAATGTGGGATACCTTCAAACGTGAAAACTTCTACAGGCTGCAAGGAGTGTATTGGGAGCGCCCGAGGTCAAGGACATGGTTTGGTCTACTACGGAGACGCTGGAGAAATCAGAGAGTCGCGCTGCCAGGCATGGCTGGGAAACGGTGGGCCAGCACTAGGGCTCTGTCACGCCGGACTAGAACCTCCTGAGGAGAGACAAGAGAGGTAGTCAGGATCTCGACTGAGGATGTCGAAGGGTCATTTGAATGCAATGACCCGACCCCATACCGAGCCTGAAGAAGAGCTCCGTTCCAAGTCCTTCTAGGGCGAGAGTGCTATTCGAACAAGAAGATGGGCGCCCCTCGTGTACGACATGGATGGGCAGATGGCTCGTTGGGTGAGTACTTTAGGGCAGCGATTCACGGTGGACCCTCCAACTGAGAGCTTCACACCACGGGTTACAGGCAGTGGATTGCCGATCCTCCATTGACAAAAACGCAACCCTCTCTTGACGAGTACAGAGGCTTGTAGCAAAGTTGAAGGGTGGAAAGGGAAGATGGTGTTTGTAATATCAGGCGGAAGCTACTCAAACGCGGGGGTGATGGCCGATGATCCGCGGGTTGCATGCAGTCTGACTGCCGTTAGGGCAATCAGGTACCATTCCACCTGACTGGAAAAGGGG
>JACEEZ010000972.1:37500-45000 GCA_016584305.1 Chionoecetes opilio | reverse complement strand
TATTTCGTTTTCTGATAAATGAATTAACACCATGTATAAATTAGCGTTAACTAAATAAATAACCTGATCAATCGGGAAAATTACCCGATTGATGATTTTATTTATTTATTTTACGCTAATTTATGCATGGTTCTAGTTAATTTATCATATAACGAATTATAGCAATGGAAAGCTAATAAAATTGCGCTTCTATTGATACCCTTCATGATAAAAGTTGACTTGCAAAGTTTTAAATAGCGAAGAGTTGAAGTGAATTCATATTTCTTCAGTCTCGTAATGGCATTTCTTTACCGTGTTTTACTGTTTTTTATCTGATAATATTATAGAACAAACATTTACGAAGATTACAGTATATCATATATACTGATAAACCAGTCTATATGATGCGTATATATATCTATATATCTATATCTATATATCTATATATATATATATATATATATATATATATATATATATATATATATATATATATATATATAGATATATATATGAATCCAAGCGGCCCTCCGACTTCAGGACAAGTTCAGGCCCATGTGCAACAGGCCGATATTCCGTGCGCAGTCCAGGTATACAGTGGTCTATGGAACTGCATAAAATTGCATGACAAATATTTTCACGAATTAAATTCGAAACAGTATTTATATAGTCCAAGCAAAGTTGCTAACATTCTATTGCACTCAAAGAAACATAACATTGTGACTGTATATTAGTGTATACTTTAGGCTACTTTGTCACGGTCTAAAATTGTGCCCTTCATCCTGCCCTTCCGTATAACTCTTGACATATTGTTATGTACAATTGAAAGAAATTAATGAAAGGTATAATATTTCATTAGATGATTGTGTATAGATGCATTTATTTTCATCAACTTTGCAAGCTCTGTAATGTATTGTACATCCAGCACATCCTCTTTGTACGTGATGCAGATGCGGATCCAGATGCAGATATTGATTTCATAGCAAATGTGGATGCGGATGCAGAAGCGATGTTTAATTTATCACAATCGCGGATGCGGATGTTAAAAACTATGCAGATGTTCTACGAATGTGGTTGCGGATATCCGATTTATCTCTAACGCATTCAGCCATGGTCTTGTCCATGCGAGTGGACTCGCGATCACCAGTTTTACCCTCCCGAAAAGAGTTTGAAGCTCGTAATAACCGATCTTTAGATTATTATATGCTAGGACCTCACACACCAGACACATGTCTCATTCTCTAGCTCAAGGAAGAAATTAACCTCCCACATTTGTCAGTGAAAAATCCCCGGGAGCAAGCGGGGATCGAACCCGCGACAACAGAATGGCCTGACATGAGCTCTAAACCACTTGACCACGCAGGCGGTATATATTATATATATATATATATATATATATAATATATATATATATATATAATATATATATATATATACATACATATATACATATATATATATATATATATATATATATATATATATATATATATATATATATATATATATATATATATATATATATATACACGAGTATATATATATATATATACACACAAAAGTCGAAGTCAAAGTAGTTGGCGTAGTTGCGTCGTCGCCACGGGTAAACACATGCGCGCAACAAGATCATAATACTCCCCCCTAAAAGTACCACAGAAAATGTACATAAACACTTACCACCAACTAATATTTTGTTGGGTTGCCCTTCCTCTTGATTGCTTTATGTAACTTTTGTGGGAAGGAGGCAGCCAATGTGTGTAAATTGTTCTCACTTAAGTTGGAGAACACGTCTAGGAGAGCCGCCTTGAGTTTTGATTTGGAACTTGTGTCCGTCTCTCAATTTTCTTTTCATTAGAGCCCGCAAGTTTTCGATGGGATTTAAGTCAGGACTGTTTGCAGGCCAGTCTTGAAAATATTTTACGGCACAATTTCCTAACCACTCCTTTACTAGCTTATAGCTATGACACGGTGCACCGGCATGCATGATTGTCTCAGCATTGCACTT
The DNA here is from genome assembly GCA_016584305.1 of Chionoecetes opilio. Lineage (NCBI taxonomy): Eukaryota > Metazoa > Arthropoda > Malacostraca > Decapoda > Majidae > Chionoecetes > Chionoecetes opilio. Next base: position 43,016 of record JACEEZ010000972.1, on the reverse strand, counting down.
GTCAAAGAACTCCTCTAAATTGTCAAACAGTAAATCGAGGTATCTTTCACCATTCAGAGTAACACCTTTTTCTATAATAACAAAATTTCCAACACCGTAATAAGAAAAACAACCCCACACCATCAGTTTCTCAGGATGCCTGACATGTGTCGCCACATATTTCTGGTCGTAGCGATCAGCAAATTTTGGACGACGAACGCGTTTCGAGACGGACGGACGGGAAACAGTTCTCACAGACACATTATGAAGTAAACTTTGGTTTGATTCTTAAATTTTACGCGCTGTACATGAAAGAGTGTTCGTCAGTTGGCGGTTTATAATTCATAGGGTCTTGATGGGAACTGCCTTTGATCTAACAGGCATATTTAAATGAGTAGGCGGAATGTTATCGGTTGTGTCGCGAATTTGTTTCAACCAGCGCGCAACACTTCTTAGTGAGACTTTTGCCTCCTCTGCAATCTCTTTTGGTCTAAAACCAGCCTTGTGTAGGCAGTAGATAAGGGTGATCTGATCACTTGTGAGTTGTGGCTTACGCCACATCACCACACTACCTAAACCAGGCTTCACAATGTAATGCTCGATTTCACACTATCTGGCGCACAGACAGCAGAGATGACATTACACCCGTCACACTTAATTAAGCACTGATAGCTGCAAGGCGCGGTAAAGCAAACCCTCATCTATGGGTGAGTTGCCACGAAAAAAAATCTAAATAATTAACTTTTAACGGTTGAGGAAATTTTATGAGGAGAGGGAACAAGCCGTGCCGCGCATCGCTTCGCCAACTACTTTGACTTCCACTGTATATATACATATATATATATATATATATATATATATATATATATATATATATATATATATATATATATATATATATATATATATATATATATATATATATATATATATATATATATATATATATAAATATGTATATATCTATCTATCTATATCTATCTAACTAACTATCTAACTATCTAACTATCTAACTATATAACTAACTATCTATCTATCTATCTATATATCTTTCTCTCTCTCTCTCTCTCTCTCTCTCTCTCTCTCTCTCTCTATATATATATATATATATATATATATATATATATAATATATATATATATATATATATATATATATGTATATATATATAATATATATATATATATATAATATATATATATATATATATATATATATATATATATAATATATATATATATATATATATATATATATATATATATATTATATATATTATATTTATACACTACTTATATAAATATAATATACCTGAATATATAAAAATAAACATAAATAGAATTTTGAGTCGTTTCTACACCTGCTGTTAAAACTTGAGATAAGATAACGAGAATTGGTCAAGTTATTAGATTGCGAAATAATATATCATATTATTTATAATATATATATATATATATATATATATATATATATATATATATATATATATATATATATATATATATATATATATATATATATATATATATATATATATGAGTATATATATATAGAAATATTGATATGTATATATATATATATATATATATATATATATATATATATATATATATTATATATATATATATATATATATATATATATATATATATATATATATATATATATATATATATATATATATATATATATATATTATATGATATATATATATAATAATATATATATAATATATATATAATATTATTTATTATATTATATCATATATATATTATTATATTTAAGAAAGACATAAGAAAATAAGGAAGCTACAAGAGGCCGTGAGACCTACACGAGGTAGTTCCTGTTACTTAACTTTACCTATATCCACCTCTCTTCCCCTTCCATGAATTTATCCAGATCCTTTTACTGACCCCAATAGACTCTGCATTGACCACCTGACGACTGAGTCCATTTCAATCATTCACCACCCTATTTGTTAACCAGTTTCTCCCTATTTCCTTTTTAAATCAACGCTTTTCCAGCTTGAATCCGTTACTTTTTGTTCTACCCTGCTTACAAGCCATAAGAACTGTTCCTACATCGCCTTTATTGTATATCACATTATACACTTAAAAACTTCTATCAGATCGCCCCCTACTCTACGCCTCACGAGTGAGTGTAAATTTAATAGCTTCAATCTCCTCTCATAACTAAAGTAACGCATCCCATTAATAATTTTGGTCATCCTTCTCTGGACTGATTCTAACGAGGCATTATCCATCCTGTAATACGGAGACCAAAACTGAACCGCATAGTCTAGGTGAGGTCTGACTAGTGTCAAATATAGCTTTATAATTACTTCAGCACTTCTACTTTTAACACTCCTGGTAATAAATCCTAACACCCTGTTAGCTCGATTTCTAGCCTCAATACATTGATTCCTAGGACTGAGGTCTGAGGTTACCCGCACTCCCAGACAGATATTGCTCACCTTCTGATCTTTTCAGCGATACATTGCGTATGGTGTACCTATTACCAGGATTTTTCCTATCAACATTCATTACGCTACACTTTTCAATATTGCAAAATATTTTGTCTTTTTGCAAAGTATTTACATCAGACTGTGATCTAATAATTCTACCTACCTCAGTATCATCCGCAAACTTGCTGATATCCCTACTAATCCCACTATCTAAGTCGTTGATGTAAATAAAAAATAGTAATGGGCCCAAAACAGACCCTTGTGGAACCCCACTCGTTACCTGCCGCCATACAGATTTAGAACCATTAATTGTAACCCTTTGTTGCTTATTACTTAGCCATGATATAGTCCAACGAAAAACCTTCCCATCTATGCCATGAGCCTTAACCATATTTAAGAGTCTACCGTGTGGCACCTTGTCGAATGCCTTACTAAAGTCCAGGTATACCATAACATAATCCTCATCATTATCTGCTGTTTCATAAACTTTCCTATAAAAACTCAATAAATTAGTGAGACATGATTTACCTTTGGTGAACCAATGTTGTGAATCATTTACCAAACTATGCTTTTGTAGATGCTCTCTACTGTTTTTTGCAATAACAGATTCCAATAGTTTACCTACCACTGACGTTAGGCTAACAGGTCGATAATTTGACATTAATCTTCTATCTCCCTTCTTAAATATGGGAACTACATCTCCCTTCCTTCACATTAACGGCACTTCGCTTATATCAATCGATTTCCTAAAAATATGCACTAACGACTCACTAACAACCTCTTTGCATTATTTTAATACGCTGGGATAAACCTCATCTGGTCCTGGTGACTTAAACATTTTCATTCTGTATATACCTTCTTCTACCATTTCCCTAGTTATCACAATATCTTTGAGTTTTTCATCCTCCTCTCCTCTAAACATCTGTTCACTATCAGGTACCTTCTGTTTATTCTCCTGAGTAAAAACACTTAAGAAATAATAATTTAAAATTTTACACATATCCTCTGCCGTGCTTACAATCTCTCCCTGCTTATTTTTTAATGGCCCCATTAATTCCCTAGTCTTTGTTTTATAAACCTGAAAACATACCTTAGGATCGGTCTTTCCTTTCCCTGCAACCTTAATCTCATAATTGTTCTTTGCTGCTCTTGTTATTTTTTTTCACTGTTCTAGCCATCTCGTTATACTGATCTCTGTTCACCTGCCCAACCTTAACTTTCTTATACATGTCCCTTTTTACCTCTATGTTGCGTTTAAAAAACTCAGTCATCCACTTGGGCTCGTTTTTCCCGGATATTATCGCCCTATAAGGAATGTTTTTTTTTCTGACCTGCAATTAAATTGCTGACAAAGGTATTATAATCCTTTTCCGCACTGACCTCACCGACAGCCCCCTCCGTCCCGACCACAGATCTCATCTCACACTCCCTCTTGCCCCTGTTAATTCCTTCCAGTTGTCTTCTAAATCCTACATAATAGCCTTTCTGAAGTCAGGTACTCTATGCTTATCAACACCTCTACTTCCTACCTCCAACTTTAAGCAAAAACTGACTTCACAATATTCGCTTTTCCCTAACATACCTCCAACTTCCACCTCATTAACTAAATCTTCTCTTTTTGTTAGTAATAACTCTAGATTATTATCCCCCATAGTAGGTTCCATGATTGATTGCTTTAGGAAGTTATTTTGAACTAGTTTTAACAAATTCTCTGCGTCATTGTCTCCTATAGTTAAATCCCAGTCAATGTTCCTAAGATTAAAGTCTCCTACAACGCATACTCGATTATATTTACAAGTCTTGCTTATTTTTTGCCATATTAGAGCTGAATCATCTTTACATAAGTTACATAAGGCCTGTACGTGTACACTACACCCAAGACCATCTTATCAGTTTTTTCTCTAATTTCCACCCATATAGACTCTATGCTATCATCCGATTTTACAACGTTGTTAACACAACACTGCAATGTATCCCTGGCATATAGTGCAACTCCTCCGCCTCTCCTTCCTACCCTGTTCTTGTGAAATAAGTTATACCCCGTTATCTCAACTTCTGGATTAAATACTTTGCCTGTCATATCTAACCATGTTTCTGTTAATGCTGTTATATCAAAATACTCTACACTAGATGTTCCTCTCAGTAAATCTATCGTATTTAATATTCTCCTACAATTTGTATAATAAACCTTTAAATTGCACTTCGTCATCTTGTCGATCTGCCCGCTAGCTGTATTTACAATGACTGTCTGTTTTATCCGTCTTTTTCTTAATTCTACTGTCTTCATTCCTGATATGACCAACAATATTCCTTCCTTGACTATCATGATCACTATTCTTCACCTTCACACCCTCCTGGCCTCTAAAAAAAACCCTGACCTCCATCTCCCTTTCAATTACTCACGCCACCACACCCACACCCCTATGAGAGAGATGCACCCCGTCCCTGGCGTACAGGTGGTCCTTACCGAAGAATCGAGCCCAGTTGTCGATAAAGAGCCACCCGTTCCTCTTGCAGTGTTCGGCCAGCAAGCTGTTCACTTCAAACGCTTCCGACCACCATCCCGGACCCCCTTTCCTGCGCGGCAAAATGCCACACACAACAGGGGTGCCTCCAAGGTCCTTAACCCTGCCTAGTGCCTCCTTGTACCTCCTTAAGAGCTCCTGTCTCTCGACCCTGCCTATATAATTTCCCCCTGTACTAATACATACCGTTGGCGCTAATCCTTCACCCACCATTACCCTACCCAGCCTGTCTGCTATGTTCCCTATCCCCGCTCCACGAAAACAGGCAAGCGTCCTATTCTTCCTATCTGTTACAAAAAGTCCTATCTAGACACTTGACCTGGCTGTCACCCACATCCACGGTCTTACCTGAAGACAGGGAAAGCTCGACTGTCTTACCTTCCCCTTCCTCTGTGCACTCGTCAACGAGGGTAGCTAAGCTATTCCTGGTCGCAGGAGGCGGTGTCTGTGGTCTCCCTCGGCCAGTCTCCTTGTTTTTCACTTGTGTACACGCTCCTACCCTCCGTCTAGGCAGAGGGACTGGCGATGCTGGAACACCTCGTTTTCCT
>JACEEZ010000972.1:17500-27500 GCA_016584305.1 Chionoecetes opilio | reverse complement strand
CAGGCATCAGGGGAAAAGATAAGAGAAGTGTGAGGTCGCGAGAAGTGAGCGAGGACATGCGACCCAGGAGCCACCAAGACGCCAGCCAGCCACGGAGACAGGCCACAGAAAAAGTGTGCAATTACTGCGCACGTAAAGGGCGCACAGCTGTGACCTGCGACGCCCGGAACGCCGACCAGCGCCAGGAGCGGCTTTTCAGGGGAAATTCTTGTGGAGGGAAGGTATTCGGCAACCCCTCTCCCCGCACTACCACCTCAGCCAAGCCCGCCCCAGCACCCACCACAGCCCAGCCCACTTTTGGCGCAGATTGGTGCCTGGGGTCATAGCCAAGGCCGGCAGTGGAGCCCTCCCCTCCATCGATATCCTCATCCGGGCCCTTTAAACTTCTATCACCCCGGACACCAGGCCCCTGACGCTCTCCCCCTTCCATCATGGTACGGCCAGAACGCCCAAGCCATACATTAAAGATCCTCTCCGCCAACGTCCGTGGTCTCCGAACGAACATCGGAGACCTGACCCACAACTGTGTACTACGACATAGTGCAGACGTAGTTGTGGTGACGGAGACCTGGCTCAACAACGAGGTGGAGCCCACATTCGGCAAGATACGTGGCTACACCCAATGGACCAGGAGGGACCGCCCTGAGCGAGCAGGGGGCGGTGAGGCTGTCTGCTTCAAGGAAGGAGTGCAAGCCCAGCACCTCGATGTGGTCCCGCCCCCCCATATGGAGGTTTGTTTGTGTCTATCGGGCCTCCAGCAGGGGAGGACCACTGGCTAGCTTGAGCCCGTCATATAGAGGTGATGTTCTTCCGGGTAGTGCTGGCTGACCGATCAGCCATCCTGCTGTGCGCCATGTATCGCCTGCCACGTCAGGGACCCGCCTCGCTCCAGTACCTCACTGGGACCCTGGATGACCTGATGTTGGAGCATTGCTGCTGGCACGTCTTGGTGGTGGGCGACCTCAACCACCACCTGGAACAGCATGCCTATGAGAGCCTCCTAACTGTGCAGGGCTTGACGGACCACATGACCTTCCCTACACATGAGCGGGAGGGGACACTGAACCCTGTCATCTCTGACCTCCAGGGGGACACTCTCTGCTGTCACCAGCTGCGATTAGTGGCCAGTTCTGACCACCACGCTGTCTTAACACAGGTAGATGTAGGCGTGGCTCGGCACGAGACCACCTCCCGTACTGTCTGGTTGTGGGTTAAGGCGGACTGGGCCTCCTTGCGCCGTGACCTGAGTCACACGGCGTGGGGTACTTTGCTGCGGGACGGGGCGGATAAGTCGCGAGCCCTAACTTCCCGCCTCCTGCCTATTCAGAGACCACATGTGCCACACCACAACTACACCACCAAACCCATGGATCAGCCATGGTTTGGCTACCGTTGCCGTGTTGCTGCCGAGGCCAAGTACTCAGCGTGGCTCCGCTGCAAGCGGAACCCGACTCGGCGCAACAAGGACCTGCACCGAGCGGCTTGCAGGAGGATGGTGGTGTCCAGCAAATGGGCCATGAAAAAGTGGGAGGCGGATTTGCGCCGTAAACTACGAGGCCCAGGCGTGGGGAGCAAGACTTGGTGGTCCCTGGTTAAGGAAAAACAGGGAATCAGCCGCCTAGCTTAAATTCCTCCCCTCACCAAGCAGGACGGAACAGCACCCGTCAGCAGCAAGGAGAAGGTTCAGCTGCTGGCTAATCTCTTCTCTGCAAAGATGAAGATGGAGGCCCCCCGGCAGCCCCCGCCTCGTCTGGAGCAGCAGTGTGAAGAGACCACAAGGTAGAGGTGACGCAGGCGTAGGTCGAGCACACCCTGCGAGGGCTCGACACCAAAAAAGCCACTGACCCTGAAGATGTCAGCCCGCATTTGTTAAAACAATGCGCCAGGGAGCTGTCTGTCCTTCTCACCACAGTCTTCACTGCCTGCCTGCAGAAAAACACTTGGCCTTCAGTGTGGAAGGAGGCTCGAGTGGTTCTTGTTCACAAGAGGAGTTTCAGATCTGACCCCAAAAACTACAGGCCCATCTCCTTGCTGTCTGTGGTGGGGAAAGTGTTCGAGAGGATCGTGGCAGAGGTAATCTGTCGTCACCTCAGCGACAACTACCTCCTCTCGGACCAACAGTTTGGGTTAAGATCTGGACGGTCCACCTCTGACCTGCTGATGCTCCTTACCCGAAACTGGCAGGACGCCCTGGATGACGGCCGGGACACTGTCGTGGTGGCCCTGGACATAGCGTGTGCCTTTGACAGGGTGTGGCACGGAGGCCTTCTCGAAAAACTGTAGGCAAAAGGCATCCAGGGTGACCTCCTGCTGCTCCTGGGGAACTACCTGCAGGGAAGAACCCTCCAGGTCGTCGTCAACGGGCAGGCCTCTGAGTACCTGCCAGTGGAAGCATCAGTCCCACAGGGCTCTGTGCTGGGGCCAGTCCTGTGGAACATCTATGTGAACATCTATGTGGACGATCTTCTCCGGCAGCTGCCAGCAGTCTTGGTTTACGCTGATGATTGTACTCTCTCCTGCTCCTACCTGCGACATGACAGTGGGCGTGCTGCTGATGAGATCAATCAGCAGCTGAGTATTATACAGGAGTGGGGTACACGTTGGCAGGTGACCTTTGCTCCGGAGAAGACACAGGCAATGGTGGTTTCTAGGTCCCCTGCTGCCGGGCCAGCAGTGGAAGGGAGGCTGCGGTTTGTTGGCGTTCCTCTCCCACTCCAGGAGGCCGTCAAGGTTCTGGGAATAGAGGTGGGCCGAGAGCTAAGGTTTGACGGCCACATCAAACACATTGCAAAAAAAGAAATGTGGAGAGAGAAGGATATATACTGAAAGAGGATAGTTTGGAAATTAAAGATTTATGCCAGACTCTTTCAAAAGCTTTATATATATCTATGTCAGCAAAAGTTTCACCGAAACCCCTAAAATATATGGCTAAAATTCAGTTACGAAATATAGAAGATCGCCCTTTACGGAAACCATACTGACGATCATATAGAAGATTGTGAGCATATAAATGCTTAAGAATCTTATTAAAAATAAATTCAAAAGCCCTAGAAAAGCAGGAAGGAAAAGCTTTAGCAAGGTAGTTTGAAGGATTATAAAGGTTTCTTCCTAGGAACAGGTTGACGGTGATCAAACTTCCAGCAAGTAGGAAATGGGGAAGTACTTAGACAGAGACAGAAAAGTTTGACCAGGCCAGGTGCAAGCACAGAAGCCTAGTTTTTGAGAACAATAGGAGGAACTACGACATGACCGTAAGCCTTCCGATGAACAAGGCCAGAGAAGGCATATAACACACTATGAGAAAATATTTATAACAGGCATAATGTAATCCGTGGCCGGACGTTTTGCCGACGGATGTTTCGTCGATGGATATCTTTCCGATTGGATGTTGCGACGACAGACACTCTGCCGAACGGACTTTTTGCCAAACGAACTTTTCTTCGACAGACATGTCACCGGACGGAAATTTCGTGAATTAACAACTCGGTGGAAATAAAACGAGATATTTAATTTTGTTAAGCTTTGTCAAAAAGTTAAAACTATTTATCTAAAGGGTTGGGAAACAAGCTTCGGTTGGAAACTATTTATGTTATGTTATGTTAGTTAGGGTTTAGGTTATAAGGTTAGGTTAGGTTAGGTTAGATATATTTTACTGATGTGGAATCGATTACCTAGTACCCGATTTATAAAACTAGACTATAGAAAGATAAGGCAAAATGTTCGCTTGGCAAGTCCGTCGACGAAAAGTCCAGTCAGCAAAAAGTCTGTTCGGAAAAGTGTCTGTCGTCGAAACGTCCGTTCGGCAAATAGTCCGTCGAAGAAATGTCTGTCGACGAAACGTCCGTCAGCAAAACGTCCGGGAACTATGTAATCAGAGGATGGAGGCGAAGAAGCAACAAGACCAGCATCATCCAGTGAGGAATTATGAAGAAAGGTTTGAACAATTTATTCAGCTCTATGAATAAATGAGACAGCTGTGGAATCATCTTGGTGAAGCATAGGAGGACAAAAAAAGATGCAAGTAGTTGTTGGAGATGATAATTTTGGAACTAGCGAAATTTTGAAATGTTCAATTGATGAAGGAGTTCTTGGCAAGTTGAAGAATATATTTGGCACGCTTACGGGGAGAAATATAAAGGCATGAGTATCAGAAGATGGATGCCTATGGACCGTCTGTGAGACGTTTCTCTATCTCAGACAGCACGAGAGCAAGCCGAGTTCAACCAAGGTTTACGGTGATTTTACTAAGGATTACGGTGTTTAGGATTATATAAATTGTGAGGAATGAATGGCTTCATGCCACAAACAATGACCTCAGCTATGCGCTCTGCAAAAAAAAAAAAAATTCTGACACGGAAGCAATAATTAATCTTTCCATGGCTAATCATAATTGTACTGTCCTAGGTCTTCCCATTTAGCTGAGGTGTAATGCCAGAATCACCTTCACTTGGTGAGACCCGATGCAAGCACCGAAACGATATAAAGGTTACGGAAATAGTATTGTGATCGGAGGAGTCCAACGGAGACAATAGTTTCACAGAGTAAGCTGAAGGATAAGAGGTTAGAAAAAGATAGAAAATGTTGAGCGCGTCTTCAAGGCAGTCAGAAATACGGATATTATACTGTACCAGCTAATCTAGGGCATGAAGGATAACAAAGTTGAAGGCTTCTTCATCAGTTTGATCAGTGTAGGAGGATGATAGCTAAAGCGGGTGGTGAGAATTGAAATCCCCATGAATGGAGACTTCAGCAAAAGGAAAAATAGTTCAGATGTGCTCCACTTTAGAAGTCAAACAGTCATAGAGTTTAACATAGTCTAATGAGTTAGGTTAGATATATACACCACATATGAACTTATTAATAGAGTGACACTGAAGTCCAAGCCAGATGGGGAAAAATTCTGAAGAGTAAACACCGTGGGCATGAAAGCATGTGATATCGTTGCGTACATATACGCAACACCCGGCTTTGGATTGATAATGAAAATAGAAAACTTAAGTGGGAACAGAAAAGAGACTGCTGTCAGTATTCACAGACACCTGGGTTTCGGTGGAGAATAGAAGATGAGGATTAAAGGAGAGGTCATGTTTCACGGATTGGAAGTTAGATCTAAGACCGCGAATGTTACATAAGCTTATATAGACATTAATATTATCAATTATGCATGTGTGTGTTGTGTGTGTGTGTGTGTGTGTGTGTGTGTGTGTGTGTGTGTGTGTGTGTGTGTGCGTGCGTGTGTGTGTGTGTGTGTGTGTGTGTGTGGTGCTTGGGTTGGGTGAGTGTGTGTTGGTGTGTATGTTTGTGTGTGTTTGTGAGTGTGTGTGTGCGTGTGTGTGTGTGCATGTGTGTGTGTGTGTGTGTTTGTGTGTTTGTGTGAGTGTGTGTTTGTCTGTGTGTGTGTTTGTGTATGTGTGTGTGTTTGATCTAGGCAAAAACATTCATATTACTCATTTGGATTTTCCCTCAAGAATTAAAAACAACTCTGCAACATCCTGCAGCTTTCTTGGGGTTGACCGTCAGTGGCAGGGAACTTACCCACCCTCCTTCTCATCCATGATGCATTTCTTCCGTTTTTTTCCCTTTCCTGTTAACGAATTTTTCACATTTGTGTCTAGCTTCTTACATTCTCTATGGATTACGTTCTACCTCTTCCAACTAATAATTGTTCTCCTACCCTGCTTGCCTTACTGAGTATATCGAATTTGCGCTCTTACCGAGGTCCATTTACTAGCAGTTTTGGTTAACGTCATATTATCAAATTTTCATCGAGTTCACCTAATCTAGATAGTAAAGAAAAATACGTAGGTAATTTATCTAAAAATATTCAAATCGCTGCAGTAATCTCTGCCTTTTTTGCCTGTGCCAATTTTTTTTTCGGAATTAAATACATAATGTAAAGAAAATGTAGTCATTATTAATGGTTCGATATTTTCATAGCTTGTCTGCAGAACGTCATTTTCGAACTTTAAACAGATTACTGTCAATGGAGATTCAGACTCCTCCAAAGCTCGTTTTCTGTTGATCCATTTATACTGATGATGTGAAGGGGTGGGGACTAGAGGGCCTGTGGGGGCTTCTCTGCCATGTGTGGGATCGGAGGTAAATTGATGGTGCTTTGCAAGGTTCACTTCGTTTAGCATCTTTATTCGTTTTTCCCTCATTGTGCGTCCACAATGTGACAATGTTTGTTTTTTGTCTGTATTATATCAAAGGATTGGCCAAGGGTACGCAAATAAGTAACAAAAAAACCCACTAGAACCAATTTATATAAAGAAGACAGTAATATATTGTAGAAAGGAGGGTGGGCCAATTTAGTTAGGGTGTCTTGACACTCCTCTCGAAAAAATCTTGCATTACAAAGACAGACTAGGGGTGATAATGAATAGAAAGTCTTGTGCAGCGAGGGCGCAGATGGTGAGTAGGCATACAGCTAGCAAGTTTAGAAGAGCAGTAAGCATAAACCTAACGGTAAAAAATTGAAAGAGAAGCTACATTGCGGCGTTGATTTAAAGATTGAGGACAGTCAGTGAGAGAAGGGGAGTTGATGAGACGAGACGCATTTGCCTTCACCTTGTTTAGGAGAGTTGTATGAATTGATGCCCCCAAACATGAGATATATACTCAATGCACGGGTGTATACGGTCCCTGTACATAGCAAGCAGCTGGTAAGGAGAAATAAATGAACGCAGACGCCATACCGTAGTTGCAGTTGTTGCTATTGCACACGAACGTGTTTGTATTCCCTATCTAAGGTATGGTTTCGGGGTTCAAATGAACACGATTTTTTTTTTGAGTTTACTGCTATAAATTAACATATCTTCTCTCTCTCTCTCTCTTCTCTCTCTCTCTCTCTTCTCTCTCCTCTCTCTCTCTCTCTCTCTCTCTCTCTCTCTCTCTCTCTCTCTCTCCTCTCTCCTCCTCTCTCTCTCTCTCTCTCTCTCTCTCTCTCTCTCTCTCTCTTCTCATCTCTCTCTCTCTCTCTCTCTCTCTCTTCTCTCTCTCTCTCTTCTCTTTTCTCCTCTCTCTCTCTCTCTCTCACTCCTCTCTCTCTCTGCTTCTCTCTCTCTCTCTCTCTCTCTCTCTCTTCTCCTCTCTCTCTCTCTCTCTCTCTCTCTCTCTCTCTCTCTCTCTTCTCTCTCTCTCTCTCTCTCTCTCCTCTCTCTCTCTCCTCTCTCTCTCTCTCTCTCTCTCTCTCTCTCAGTACATTTCGTTATTAATATACATCTAACATAAATATTCCCAATCATTACAGAAACATAGTTCGATCATATATCACTTTAAACACTCCCTATCATCTCACCTTAACACTCCCTATCAATACAATACGCCCGTCAGGGTGGCAAGGTTGGTAGAGACGTGAGTTCCCAATGTGCAGCGTCCCTGTGCATTCGGTCAGCGGTTCGAGTCCGCCTAGTTCATGCTGACGTGGCGGCGCTTTGTACCTTGTAGTTGGTACTTGCAAAGTGTCTAGATAGGATGAAAATCTTATCTTCCCTATCAATACAATAACAGATATAGGCAATATAATATACAGGCTCCGTTACAACATTAATAATTCCTACCATTGCCTTACTCAACCAAGACTCCTACTTACCTTGAAGTTGCCCATGTTGTTCTGGTCAAAATTTAATAATAATGTTTCTTCCTTCATTAAATTGCTATATATAATCCTACTCTTAAAATTATGTGAGTGGCAACTCCATTTTGTCTTCACCTAGACTTATAATTTCTTTACCAATTATTTATTGGCTATCCAGCCACACCTTATAGGCGTGACATTACATTTCATCCTCCCTCATTGGCAGGCTTATACATAAATCACCACTGACGTAGGTGGAGTGTAGACCTGTCATCTTACTCCTAATCATCACTCTAGTCACCCACATCACGCGTGTGAGTCACTCATGCGTGAGTAGTACTGGCCAATTTATAATCTCTGTAACTGCAATAATGTATGCGATAAATGTGTATTTCTGTCTCACAACATATTAGTCATAGTTAACATGTAAGACCATAAGAACATAAAAAAATAAGGAAGCTACAAGAGGCCGCGAGACCTACACGAGGTAGTTCCTGCTACTTAACACTACCTACATCCACTTTTAATCATCATCCATGAAATGATCTAGCCTCCTTTAAAAGCTCCCTAATGACTCCTCACTAACTACTTCTCTACTGAGTCCATTCCAATCACCATATTTGTGAACTAGTTTTCCCTCTTTCTTTTTTAAATATACGCTTTCCCAGCTTTAATCCGTTACTTTTTGTTCTACCCTGGTTAATAGCCTTAAAAAGTACTCCTACATCTCCTTTATTGTATCCTTTTATACACTTATAAACTTCTAGCAGATCGCCCCTTACTCTGTCTCTCGAGTGAGTGTACATTTAATAGCTTCAATCTCTTCTCATAACTAAAGTTACGCATCCCATGAATAATTTTAGTCATCCATCTCTGCACTGATTCTAACAAGGCTATATCCATTCTGTAATACGGAGACATTTCTTCTCTTCTCCTTCCTTTCTTGCTTTATTCCTTATTTTTCCTCCTCCCAATCATCGGTGTCTTCCTCTCTTCAATGGCGCTGCAGGGTGTTGCAAGGTTACCACAACCTCAAGACACCTAATTTCTTATAAGCTGATTTAGTAAGAGATGATATGTGAAATATCCAGTTCAAAATTTTAGTAAAGGATAGACAAAGAATTGAATACAAAATAAAGACAGTTGTGTGTCCTTGAAGAATGGATAGTTGTATGGAAGATTAGGGTCGAGTAGATAGAAGAAATAATTAGGTTTTTGAGGCATTGCACAAAATAATTTTTGCTTTATCCCTTTTAGAAATTATAGAAAGATCAGAAAATATAAGAAGAGTCACTACAACAGAGTGGCTTTACCAGAAGGCCTGCGGAAACACTCCAGGATTGAGACCTAAATTAAAGAGAAAAGACATGATGTGCGGTGAGCGGCGTTTACTATGACAATGTGGGCGTCGGCGATCCGTGCGTGAGTGGGTGACGCACGGTCAGTGTTGACCTCATAAGGTAGAGCCCCTTGATGTGATGTGTAGGGCGCCGCGCCATTAAGGCACGGAGGAGGGGACGATTAGAGATATTTGAGTGTTTACGGCGTGTTGACCCTTAGTAGGCCAGCGAGAGGAGGATGGAATTGGTCTCCGGACGAGGCGAAGTGACAAGTGGGCGGGGCGGCGTGAGGAGTGGACGGGCCGTGGTGGGCGTTGACGTGGTGAGCCAAACCTTGCCAAGAAACTATCGCGCCCCTGCTCAGCACCACTGCTGCCCACCTGGCCCTCGGCCGTCCGTCCGCTGTGATGTGGGTGGCGATCCTCGCTGTGTAGGCTGTATGTCTGACTCATCACTGGAGGACCAGACTCGGCCCTGTCCTGGTCTTTCGCCCTATCCACCACATCAGTACCAACAGGAGGAATGGGTGGGTGCAACGGTAGATTGTGTCACCTGCCGCCTCCAGGTGCAGCCTCCCTGTTCCTGCTCCGACCCCTGCTGCCTTGGGGCTCCACCTTCATTACTTGCCCCGTGTCCCTGGGAGCGGCCAAGAGCCCTGCCAACCCAGGGTTCCCACTTAGCCCTGCCAACCCAGGGTTCCCACTTAGCCCTACCTCCATGCCCGCCACACCATGCTCAGGCCGGCAGAGCATCATCCGTTTGTGAGGTAGGTGGATATTCATTTGTTTGTTTTACCCTTTCTTTGAATATCATCTTCATTCCCCTATATTTATATTTACTCAAGCAAATACTAACATTAGTGGTCTTCACGCTCCAAATGAAAGACATTATAGTCTCTAATCAGAGTAGATAATACGTCGTGTCAGTTTCTAGTAATAACGGCAAACGTAATTCTTCCTTGTTTTGCTTTATAGTCGCTTCTCTTTCCCGTTTCGCTGTTCTCTACATCAAATGTCCAATTTTTGTTTTGTCTGTGTATAACGTTATTCAAAAGTGATGCTACTTTATCCGTCTACATAAT
>JACEEZ010000972.1:0-12500 GCA_016584305.1 Chionoecetes opilio | reverse complement strand
GGACTGTCTCACAGGACTGGCAAACCCGTGTCCAAACCACCATTTTCAGCCATTCGGGATCATTCCGAAGCCTCAGGCCACCCAATAACAAACCAAGACTTTAATATATTACACACAAGCTCCCACGACTCCACCCGGTGGATATGTGAGAGCCTCCTCACCCACCACCACAAACCGTCCCTCTGCGCACAGAGCACCTCAATCCCGCTCGTGTGCTTTTAGACCATGTGGGAATCCCACACTCCACTGCGATGTTGATTGGTAGGTGTAGTATTTTTATTACTGTTTTATAATTTTTATTCTTATTTTATTTTATTTTAGGTTAGGCATTTTAAATGTGCAAATAATTTTATAACTTGTATATTTTCATTTTTAACAAAAAAATTTGTATCCGATTTTAGGCTGATGATGGCTTATGTATAGCCGAAACGTTCAAATAAACAATCAAGATGTTTCTACCCGCGCTGGTTTATATCTTCATTATAAGATCTCGATTCCCTCATGGAGAAAGTATTGCCTCTATATATATATATATATATATATATATATATATAATATATATATATATATAATATTATATATATATATATAATATATATATATATATATATATATATATATCCGCTCCAAAATCGCCGTCGGAAGCAAAACACGGTCGGATGGCAAGTCTTTATTCTCGAAAATCCCAAAGAATTCCAAATATATAAAAAATATATATAATAAATGTCGTCCCTAATAAGTGCAGTAAAACACGTATAAACAATGCCTTTTAACCTACAATACATAACATAGTGTTTACCATTAGCATTGTAGAAGTACGTAAAGTCACACAAAATGTGTTAATGTTATACTCACCCCAGTGACCAGTACAGTACAGTTACAGATGGCTTGTTGAGTCGATGGTGGTTGAGTGGGAGATGAAGCAACACACTTACTGCTGCTTCTAAGGAGAGTCTCCTTCCAATATGCCAGGGCATTGACCACTATATCTCTGGACTGTTTACGCGCCACTCCACTCCACTAACCTCAACATCTCCATAACAGCCTGAGCCTCTTCTTTACTTCCTATATACTCCTATCATCTCCATTCATCTCCAATTAGTTTCTTCTTTCATTCCTATGTAGACTACGTCACTATCAGCGACTATCTATTCGGAATTGAAAACCTATGAAAATTCACTTCGATATCGTTCCTGGTTACCGTGTGAACAGTGAAGTTGAAAACAGGCGCTCCGACTTTGGGGCCTTTTTGCAAAAGCCCGATTATCCGTGCGCAGTCCAGATTTACAGTGGTCTATGGCCAGGGTCATTAGGGTCGCTGTCGCTGTCACTGATACAGTGACACCAACGAGTGCCTTGCGGGGAGGCTGCCGCGCACAGTCATTAACACTCTGGCCAGGCTCCTCACTGTCACTGTCATTGTCACTTTCACTTTCTCTCCGGGGCGGCTGGCGCGCACTGACAATAACACTGTGGCTAGGCTGCATCTGACTGTCACTGTCAGGAGAAACACTGAGGGCACTTGGGTCAAGGGCTGAACTAGTGCCAGGCTGCGTCTCGCTCACACGTGCACACTTAGCACTCTGGTCAAGCAGGAACTTGTCTATGGTTTTCTGCCTCACTCGCTTCTTTATGGAGGCCCTGAAGTACTCGAAGGCCTTCTCAAGAATGTTTATGCCGTCAAACGCGATAATCGTGTCAGGGTGGTAGGCCACGTGGCACTCCTGGACGTCTCCCCAGTTACGAAGTTATTGCTTGATCTTAGCCGCGGGCACCTTGCAAATTCGCCCTTCGCTGGCCTCTTCCTTATTTGACGACTGCGCTTCCTCGGCGGCCTCCTCATGCTGCTGTTGCTTAGGGTGCTGCAGGTCGTCTGTCGACAGCTCCTGCCCATGCTCCTCCACCAGCTCGTTGACTTCGTCGTTGCTCACCTGCAGGCCCAAACTGCGCCACACCAACACAATCTCAGGTACCACAGGTTCGTCAGGCTCCGCCTTAATGCCATCGGTCACTCGCCGGCAGTGCTGCAGGCCACAGCTTCTGCCATGCGGCGACGTGGGTGGGGACAGTCTCTTCATGCCATCCGATCCCGATCCGATCCGATGGTGTTTGGGGTATAGCCTTATCAACGGCACCCGTCAGTGTTGGCCGAAGCCATCACTCCGGGAGGCGGGGCACAAGCCCCCGGCTAACACCCGGTACCCATTCACTGCTGGGTGGACAGGGGCTCGGGTTTTAAGAAGACCGCCCGTCTGTCTTCGCTCCGCCCGGGGATCGAACCCGGAACTTCTCGGTTGTGGGTAGAGCATGCTAACCCTTACACTACGGAGTTCCCATGCCATGCCTGCTTAATGAGGAGGATGGCTCTGAAGACGTTGAAATGGTTATTCCAGAAGTCTGGAATGTCAGTTTGATGTTTGTGCTGTCGGTGAAGTTGAAGCACATCCGGAAGAGAGATTTGGTGTACAGCTTCTTGAAATTTGCGATGAATTGCTGGTCCATCGGCTGAAACAGTGGCGTGGTGTTAGGGTGGAAATACTTCACGGTGATGAAGTCAGCAGATGCGGCAAGGTCGTGGTCAAGGTCAGGAGGGTGGGCGGGTGCGATGTCTAGCACTAAAAGGGCGCGGCGAGGCAGGTTGTTCTCCCGTAGAACATTTTTTACTGCAGGGGCGAACTCGAGGTCAATCCACTACCTGAAGAGGTGGCGGGTGACCCAGGCCTTGTTGTTGAACTGCCACATGACAAGGAACATAGGAATGGAGATGTTGTTCGTCTTGAACGCCCAGGGGTGCTCTGAGTGGTAGACGAGGTGGGGCTTCAATTTGCAGTCCCCCGTGGTGTTGGCGCACAGTAGCAGCGTCGGGCATGCTGTTTGTACAGAATGTGGGGTAGCACAGGTGTACATATAACATGTATATTCTATGTACTGTAATGTATGCACTATGTACTATGTACTCTAATGTGCCTATATTATGTATATTTGTATATTTACTCTAGTACTTAAGTTACCTCTGTTGTTGTTTCTTTTTTTTGCTTGTATGCCTCCGGGTGATAATAACAATATCATCATTATTATTATTATTATTATTATTATTATTATTATTATTTTTATTATTATTATTATTATCATATCAACATGTTTTATCATTCATCCTTAGTGCTTAGTGTTGGCCGAAGCCACCACCCCGGGAGGCGGGTCACAAACCCCCGGCTAACACCCGGTACTCATTCATTGCTGGGTGGACAGGGGCTCGGGTTTTAAGAAGACCGCCCGTCTGTCTTCGCTCCGCCCGGTAATCGAATGCGGGACTTCTCGGTTGTGGGCCCGTCAGGGTGGCAAGGTTGGTAGAGACGTGAGCTCACAATGTGCAGCGTCCCTGTGCATTCGGTCAGCGGTTCGAGTCCGCCTAGTTCGTGCTGACGTGGCGGCGCTTTGTATAGTCAATAACCTTGTAGTTGGTACTTGCAAAGTGTCTAGATAGGATGAAAATCTTATCTTATCTTATCTCGGTTGTGGGACGAGTGTGCAAACTGCTACACTACGGAGTTCCCCAACGGTGTGTGTGTGTGTGTGTGTGTGTGTGTGTGTGTGTGTGTGTGTGTGTGTGTGTGTGATTCGCTCACAGTCTT
This sequence comes from Chionoecetes opilio, assembly GCA_016584305.1. NCBI lineage: Eukaryota > Metazoa > Arthropoda > Malacostraca > Decapoda > Majidae > Chionoecetes > Chionoecetes opilio. The sequence goes on along the minus strand of JACEEZ010000972.1, from coordinate 8,868 downwards.
GAACAGGCGTTGACTCGTGGTTGTCAGCTATTATTCCTACCGGAAAGAGCTTCCAACTCACAGAGACTGATCTATAAGTAAAGCTAGAGCTTCATACACTACATAGAATGGGAGGGAAGGCGGTAGCAGTGGTTACCGTCCCCAAGTGGCGTGCTCGGTGATCCGAGTTACCGGGTGAGGGCGAATATCCACTTAAGATATTTAAGCAACCGTCAAGTGGCCAAAGAACACCCACATGCTACCTATTAACTCTACCTTCGATTGCGAGTGCAACGGAGGACATAGGGGGGCGGCATGAGCCTCTAATCAAAGGCGTCACTATAAAAGTCCTGCCTGCTCCATCACGGGCGAGGGCCAACTATCACAACCCTCGAGTGAACACTGTAACTGTAAAAGAAATAAATATATATATAGATCAATATCCCCATCTACTTGCTCAAGAGGGAGAGTAAATGCCCGTTTGTCGGCGAAGAGCCTTACTTACTTACATAAGCAAGCCTTGAATCTGCAGCCACAGTAGCGCGCAGGGACGCTAACCGCTGACCCATTCGAACTGTATGTGTGTTTTAATCACCGATAGTCTTGTCCACCCGTGTCGGACTCGCGATCGCCAGTATCACCCTCCTTGTGCGAGCTTGAGGCTCATTATTACTGATCTTTGGGTAATGTTGGGACCTCACACACCACACATACCTATCCCTTTGGACAAGGGGACAGTAACTACCCGTATTTGTCAGTGAAAAATCCCCGGTATTCTTAACCAGGGGATTTTTCAAGACGGGTGTGGATGTGTGGGTGTGTTTATGTGTGTGTGAGCGAGAGCGAGAGCGAGAGCGAGAGCGAGAGCGAGAGCGAGAGAGAGAGAGAGAGAGAGAGAGAGAGAGAGAGAGAGAGAGAGAGAGAGAGAGAGAGAAGAGAGAGAGAGAGAGAGAGAGAGAGAGAGAGAGAGAGAGAGAGAGAGAGAGAGAGAGGAGAGAGAGAGAGAGAGAGAGAGAGAGTGTGTGTGTGTGTGTGTGTGTGTGTGTGTGTGTGTGTGTGTGTGTGTGTGTGTGTGTGTGTGTGTGTGTGTGTGTGTGTGTGTGTGTGTGTGTGTGAAAGAAAGTGTATATGTGTGCGTGTGCATGTGTTTCCATGAGTATGTGAGAGAGAGAGAGGAGAGAGAGAGAGAGAGAGAGAGAGAGAGAGAGAGAGAGAGAGAGAGAGAGAGAGAGAGAGAGAGAGAGAGAGAGAGAGGGGAGGAGAGAGAGTAATATATCAGTAGGTAGCTATATCAGTAAGTAGATCAGCTAGCCACACATTCAAGAAAATCAGAAAAAGAGGGCATGATAGAGAATTCACAATATTAAGTGAAAGAGAAGGAGCCACACATGAACTGAAGTGGGAAGAATATAAATATAATTACAATAATAATTGAATTAGAATGAACAAAGTACTAGCACAGTGTCACGTACGTTTATCGAAAGAAGCGACATACAAGCAAAACAAATATTATACCACAAATATAAGTGGAGTAGCATGAGGCATATAGTCGCACATGCAACATAAGCAGGGACGCTGCGTTGATGCAGCAATTCAATTAAGATGGTGGATAATTAAGGTAAGTGGATAATAACTAGCCAAACATGCAAAATAATTAGGAAGCTGGCGTAAATAGTGCATTAAATGAATTAAAAAGTGGGGTTCTACTTGTAAACCTATTTATTGGACAATCAAAATAAAGTCAATACCACATAGTTGTAGCACTATACTGATTTATGCCTGACACAGTTGAAGACTGTATAACCAACAATCATTTGAAAAAAAAAAAAAAAAAAAAATGAAAAAGGAGTTTCCACTTCATATTTATTGTGATGCACAATTCATGTTTTTAATTTTAGGTAAATTTCATTTATACAAGGTGTATATTGATGTTCTTTCAATATGTGGAAGGTTGTTTATACCTTGTTTTGACAATATTGGAATTACAATTTTAGTTTTTCGCTTCATAATTTCTCTTTTTTTCTTTTGCTTTATGATATTTGCTTTTATATATATGTGTGATCATCTCCTGGCACATATATGCATAGTTATCCTTGCAGTTATAGTTCTTTCATTGTTTTATACAAAACTGCAAATATATTGCAAATCGAAGATAACATAGTCATTTTGCTCGAATTAATCATCAATCATTGGGATCATACGCGTCGGCATTCGGGGGCGCGTCGTTTCACCCACCTTACGACGCCACTCCCGGGGGTCACCACGCGTGAGTCCCTATGAAGGCTCCCTTCCTATACCAAGTAACTCCTGGCAGGAAACATCAACTTGCCCCAGTAACGAACCTTGTTGGCGCCCCCTTGGCCTCTTCCATACCGGAATGTCTTTTACATATACAACCCGGTGCCACATGCCCATATAGCTGATATTGGAGCTGACGAAATATGTAGGTAATAGGTCTCGATTTAGTCTCACGGTGCAAACGCTGATTTGACACGTAGTCATCCTAGTGATACCCCATGTTTCTGCGAAGACACCTATTACCAAAGGCATCGATTCACCTGTTCAAGTCGCTATTTAGTGCCCATGTCTCACATCCATAGAGTAAGACAGAGATCACAAGCGACTTGAAGATTCGGATCTTTGTTCTTCTGCACAGGTACCAACAACGCCAAATAATCGTGTTGAGTGAGTCCATAACACCGTGGGCTATGCCAATCCGCTGTAAGGCTTCTTGACGTGACCCGCCGTTATTCTGGATTGCGTTGCCAAGATATGTAAAACTTTTCAAGATATCAATGTCCTCACCGCACGCATGAACAGACTGTACTGTTTCATCTAGTAAGCCTTCAAACACCTGGACCTTGGTCTTGAGCCAGGAGACCTCAAGTCCCAAAGGCTTTGCCTCCTCGTGTAGCGGAACGAAATTAAGAGACACTTTCCCGTGTGCAGTTAATTTACAGTGCAGAGAAAGTGAAACACAGTCACAGGTAGGTCAAACACACGTAGCTTGAACGGCACAACAGCTGTTATTGATAGCTTGCCACGCCCTCCACAGCGCGTCTTCTCATCCATCAACCGATTGTATCGCACCAGCGGGACTCTCACCACGTTTTCAGTGCCGTTCACGACACCAGGACCAGCGCGACCTTACAAGGCGGAGAGGGAGGCGGAGAGTGTGTTTGGCGTTTGCATGGTCAGGAGTAATCTGCCGGCCACAGCTGTCGGCCCGTGCGTTGCCATCTCGTATCTGGTTAAAGAAACACACGCACACACACACATACAAAAAGGAGAATACCCATTCAATAAGTGCTTGTTTCTTTTTGTGTAGTACCCAACTACACTCACACATTCACGCACACACAACAGGACAACATTAATTCATCTGGTGTATCAGTCTTCACACAACCACACACTACAACCCCCCCCCCCCCCCCCCCCCCCCCCCCCCCCCTGATATCATATTCACACATGGGGCAATCTCGTGGTGGCTTTTTTAATTTCCTAGTCGAGCTTCTCAATTGTGGACTGTCAACATCATCGTTGTCCCCCTCACGTCCTGCTTCCGGCCTTGGGGCTTCTTGTGTCGGAAAATATACAAGCAGCTCATCGTCATCATCATCGTCATCCCCGTCCTCTTGGTCTCACGAACTTTTTGATGATAAGCGACTCTATCGATGATAAGCTATCAGTCCATATCGTTCTAGTTGGGCCACACGGTTGGCTGCGACGATATATTCGTTCACCAGGATGTCATCTATATAGGCCGTAGTCCCCTGCTTCACGCTGGGGTCCTGCGAAAGTACAGTGTGAAGTACAGCTTTCATTATCAATGGCGCTAAATTTGAGTCAAATCCCAGACGGGTAAGACAATGTCTGTGGCCTTTATACTTAACCGTCTGATACGGCCAAAGGGAATGGTGTATGAGGACCTGTAGGTAGGCTCTTTTCTGGTCAATCACAGACAAGTTCACCACTTGCTTCCTCCATTCCCGCAACTTCTCGGCACATACATCAGTATCTGCCGTGAACGTGTCTATGTGGGTGTTGAGTTTCCTAAAATCTAATACAGTTCTGACCTTTCCCTAGTTCTGTTGAACTACTGCTATCAGGGGGATAAGTCCTTTAGCTAGATCGTACTTGCCCTCGTGAAACGGCACCAGCCATCCATCGCTGATCCACTTTTCCAGTTCTTCTTTATATGCTGCCCTGACTCTGCTAGGCACAGCATACATTTCCAATCTGTTCTGCAGGACGCCAGGTTTCACCCCTTCTGACCATTTCCATGTTGCCGTCCAGGAGGTGACTGAAGCGTCGTAAGAAGCATTGAAGTCTTGCTCATCAACTACAAGTTTTATATTGGCTGCCGCGCAAATCATTGTTTTTTTCCACACCAAACTTTACTTCTCGCTGTGCATTAGTTGCTACTCCCCCAAGGGCCGCAACACCGTTCATCCCTACAATGAACGTGAACCCAACAGGCTTCGCACCAACTACGAACACATCGACATAGAAGCTCCGTTTCCAAGTTAAAGACAAACAACACCATTTCCCTCGAACTACTGTTTCCTTCCACTTATTGTCGGTATGATAAAGTCCTCCACTTTCCACTTTAAGTTCCAAAGTCCTTGCCTCCTCGTGCAGTGCCTCGAGAGCCATCACCAGGACCTGCAATGACTCAGCAAAGATTATGGCATCATCGGCAAAAACAAGATCAGTGATCTTGGTGTTACCGAGGGATGCTCCACAATCACTTTTATCTACAACTTTGCCCAATACCCAGTCCATACAAGTGTTGAAAAGGGATGGGACAAAGACGCACCCAATGCCTCACTCCTGTATTCACAAAGAAAGAAAACCGGATAGTCCTCCCCCACACTTGACAGAAATCTCAGTCCCAGAGTACAGGCCAGTCATCAGACCAATAGTCCTTGCAAGAATCCCGCAAAGTCGCAAAAGATCCCAGAGTGACTCACGATGCACTGAGCCAAACGCCTTCTTGAGATAAACATAGGCTGCAAGCATCCCCTGTCGAAACTCATGTTGGTGTTCCACCAGGACACGAAGCACTAGGATACGGTCCGTTGTTGACTTGCCAGGCGTGAACCCAGACAGCTGAGGTCTCTGATGCTTCAGCAGATGACAGCGGATCTGTGTCAGCAATAGAGGGGCAAGCATCTTGCCTGGCACACTGAGCAGTGTAGTATCGCGGTAATTGTTGCAGCTCTGACGGACCCCTTTCCCTTTCCAGATTGGGATGACCAGCCCCCTTTTCCAGTCAGGAGGAATGGTACCTGATTGCGACACGGCAGTCAGGACAGCATGTAACCCGCGGATCATTGCCTCACCCCCAGCTTTGAGGAGCTCCGCACTGATATTACAAACACCAGCTGCCTTTCCACCCCTCAACTTTCCTACAGCCTCTCTGACTTCGTCAAGAGAGGGTGCGGTTTCGTTAATGGGAGGATCGGCATCCACTGCCCGTAATCAAGTGGTGTGAAGCTGCTGAATTATGACACTGTATTAGTAAAAACATCACGGCATAAAAATACCTCTGATAATCTGCAGATGTCATATTTGACCTTGAGCGGGTCTTGTGGAGCTGAAAATGTGTTGTTGTCATCTTAGCGTCATCTAATTTTTCAAGGAAACCGTTATGTCTTTGTATGAGAGCATTTTCAAACAAAATTCTACATATCTTTTCGCCTTCATCTATTGCTGCATATGTAATTTCAACGACAGCACGGATGGTGACGTGGTTACCATTACTAAGTAGGAAACAAAGTAGGCGCATAAATATCGGAGCTTAAACGGTCTTTTGCAGAAACAAACAACATAAATAACAGAGAACATAAATCATAACAACAAAGCAATAAATGCAAATAAAAAAACTGAACAAAACAAATACATAGAGAAAAGGAAAAGCGTACACGACGCTTGGTAATCCGGTTATGGCTTGTATTATCTATAGAGGTGGTAGGTGTAGAGGAGGTAGAGGTGGGCACTTCCGCAAACATTTCCGCAAACCGCAACTCCCGCAAATGCGGAAGTCCGAATTCGTTTGCAGATTTGCGGAAGTGTAAATGTTTGCGGATTTGCTTTTGCGGAATCAATCAATCATTGGGGGCATACGCCGGGGGGCGCATCGCCTCGCCCACCCTACGATGCCACTCCCGGGGGTCACCACGCGCGAGTTCCCATGCAGGCTCCTTTCCCATACCAAGCAGCTCTCGACAAGAAACATGAACTTGCCCCAGCCACGAGCCTTGTGGGCGCGCCCTTGGCCTCCTCCACGCCAGATTGTCTCTTACAGATACAACCCGATGGGAAGGATCGGTTTCAGGGTAGCGTGCCACATGCCCATATAGCCGAAGCTGGCGCTGACGGACTATGCAGGTAATAGGCCTCGATTCAGTCTCACGGTGCAATCGCTGATTTGACACGTTATCATCCCAGCGATAACCCATGATTCTGCCAAGACACTTATTACCAAAGGCATCGATTCGTCTCTTCAAATCGCTATTTAGTGTCCATGTCTCACAACCATAGAGTCAGACAGGGATCACAAGCGACTTGAAGATCTGGATCCTTGTCCTCCTGTACAGGTACCGACAACGCCAAATACTCCTGCTGAACGAGTCCATATAACCGTGGGCTATGCCAATCCGCCGTAAGACTTCTTGACGTGACCAGCCGTCATTATGGACTGCGCTACCAAGGTATGTAAAACTTTCCAAGATCTCAATATCCTCGTCGCACGCATGAACAGACTGTACTGCTTCATCTAGTAGGCTTCCAAACACCTGGACCTTGGTCTTAAGCCCGGAGACCTCAAGTTCCAAAGGCTTTGCCTCCTCGTGCAGCACCTCGAGAGCCATCACCAGGACATCCAGCGACTCAGTAAAGATTACTGCATCATCGGCAAAAACAGGATCACTGATCTTGGTGTTGCCGGGGGATGCTCCACAATCACTTTGATCTACATCTTTGCCCAATACCCAGTCCATATTAGTGTTGAAAAGTGATGGGGCAAGGACGCACCCTTGCCTCACTCCTGTATTAACAGAAAGGAAAGTGGATACACCTCCCCCACACTCCACAGCACTCTCAGTCCCAGAATACAGACCAGTCATCAAACCAATAGTCCTTGCAGGAATCACGCGAAGTCGCAAAAGTTTGTGCGAAGCACTTCTGTAAACGCAAACATGTCCGCAAACTCCCAATAGATAGTATTCTCATGACGTCACACATCGGGTATTTCGGGAGCGCGGCCATGTTGAGTGGCAAGCTTTGTAAACACAGCTGCAAACTGACAGGTAGAGTGAGCTATACTTGTTTTGTTTTGGTGTCTTGGTGTTGTTTAGGGCTGCGAGGATCCCTTGGGGAACACTATGAGCCCTGGTGATGTACTATGATGCTATCACAGGCGTGGTGGTTGACCTGTCTTGATCAGGAAGGCACAGGTGAGGTAGATGACACCGTGTTGCCGTGAGTGATGGACGTCTGTCGCCACCAGCGGCAGCAAGTTAGAGGTGGTGACGGTCGGGGCGACCGTCCTTTGACGGTCGCTCCTGGGCTCCTTTGAGGAGCCCAGATCCCATAGTTGCACAGAGCACCAACTCTACCCGTCTCTCCAACAAGATGGGGAAAGAGCTTGAGAGTTAGTGCTCAGCGAAGCAGAGGAACAAGGTGCTGGAGCAGACCATGTTTCCCGCCCATTCCTATGCCGCCTGGGTAGATGTGTTTGTTAAGTACAACACGGCCATACCCAGCTCTGCAGCCGTGGAGAGACTGTTCTCCCAGGGGGCGGACATCATGAAGGCCAAGAGAGCGAGTCTGACCTCCGATAATTTTGAAAGATTGGTCTTCATGAAGGTGAACATGGACCTGCTCAAGATGGAATTGTCACCAGAGGTCTCTGAATGATGAGTCTGAGGTTAAAGATCTGATAATAATTCATAGGCGTAGTTAGGCCTGGGCATTGGGGGCTGTAGCCCCGAATATTTTATGAATAGCCCCGGATCTCAAATAGCCTTTTTTTCTTACAAAAATCAGATCTGGAACCAACACAAAATTATAGTAAGAAACAAGAGAATTGGTTAGATGTTACTTGGCATATGTTGATGGCATCCTTTTTATGAGCAGGACAAGTGAGATACGGAGAAAGCAGGAAGAGAGAACAGAGGAGATGAGGAGTGCGACAGATAAACGAGACACCAAAAGACCTTCTGGAGAGGTGAAGAAGAGAATATCAGATGGACAAGACACAGGGTTAACACAGTTTTGTCACAGTTCAAAATGAGCCCTTAATTTATCACACAATATAAGCAAAAGTTATAAAGCAATTGATGGCTAGATTTCAGTACCATAGGGGCCTAGAGCATTGGCAATATACAATCTATATGATTGCTTGCTTCTTCACGCCAAAGTTCTCTTTTTCTTAAGGTTTTACTCAATAAAAATAATAACGAAGTTATATTCCAACTCAGATTGCTTGATCTTATTTTACATAAGAACATAAGAACATAAGAAAATAAGGAAGCTACATGAGGCCGCGAGGCCTACACGTGGTAGTTCCTGTCACCTAACACTACCTACATCCACCTTTCTTCCCCATCCATGAACCTATCCAGCCCCTCTTTAAAGCTCCCTAATGACTCAGCACTAACTACCTGTCTACTGAGACCATTCCATTCATTCACCACCCTATTTGTGAACCAGTTTTTCCTTATTTCTTTTCTAAATCTACGTTTTTCCAGCTTGAATCCGTTACTTCTTGTTCTACCTTGGTTAAAAGCCGTAAGAACTTTGTCTACCTCTCCCTATATTTAAGTGGATATAGGGATTTAATAAATTTAATCCCTTTATCCACTTAATTAACTTCAATCTCTT
>JACEEZ010000971.1:32500-50585 GCA_016584305.1 Chionoecetes opilio | reverse complement strand
AGGCACCTGGTGCGACTTTAACGCCGCCCATCCAAAAGAAACCAAGGCCCTGCACCGTGTCGCCCTGTAAAACTCCTTTCACACATTCACGGTTCGAGCCAGGGGCAAACGACGGGCGAGGAAATCGGCGTGTACCGTGGTATTTTAGCAACGGTTCACTCGTGGTACGGTTGGTGTTACGTTTCTTGTACGGTTGTATTACGGCTGAGTAACGGCATGCACGACAGACCTACGGTACATTACGTTGTCACACGGTTGTGACCCACGACGATGTGCGGTGGTGATACGGAAATGTACGGTGGTTATACGGCAATGCACGGCGGTTGTACGGTAAAGTTACGGGGGCCCGGGACGAAGGTGGGTGTGGCATATAGGTGCATAGGGACGAGCAGGTATGTCCGGTTTGGGACTTAATAAGGTCAATCTTGGCCTTTTTTCAGAAAAGTTGGCTCCACTTTGTTTCTCCTTGAAGCCAATTTCCCAATAGGGCCTTTTTCGGCACTTTTTTGTACGCATGTTAATTGTTTCAAAAGAAAGAAAAATATGTAAATATATATATATATATATAAATGTATGTATGTATGTTGTATATGTATGTATGTATGTATGTATGTATGTATGTATTTTAATGTATGTTGTATGTATGTATGTATGTATGTATATATATTTATATAAAATATATCTTGATATTTCGGTGACAAAGACAATCGTCATACTTGGGTTGTTTATGCGCACGTTTTCGCCAAAGGCACTTGGCAATCATCAGGCTAAAAAAATTTTTAAAAATTTTAAATTTATATTACAATGCTAAAAAGCGAACATCTAAAAAATTATTCTTAAGAAACAATAAAGTATTTCTATATTATCTAAAATTACAACTAATAAATAAAAATATAATTTGTACTTAACGGACCTTGGTGTGATGCTGTCTGAGTTGGTAGAGGACTGAATGAACAATAGTTTCGTGGGTAACATTTCGCTTGTGTGGGGCGATCGAAACGAGAGTCGGACAATCGAAACAGTGATAAGTCATTTGAGTTTTGTAGTTGGTGTGAAGTGACTTGGTTATTAAGATCAGGGGACAGATCCCTTGATGTGTATGGATTCTAAAATTTAGTGTCACTAGGGTAGTGTGCCTTGGATAGGATACTAAAGTCATTCATAGAAAAAGGGTGATCTAAATATGTGAGTGGAGCGGATTGCAGATTGTGAAGGTGGAAGGAAATGGGTCGACCAGTACGTGCCCCGGAAAACACCTTTATGCTCAGAAAGCCTAAGGGTTAGATTCCTTGTCGTCTCGCCGACGTATCTAGCGTTACAGCTAGAACATTTGAATTCGTAAATTATGTTAGAAATAAAGGGGTTTAGGTATAGAGTCTTTATAAATTTGAAATGAGTTCTTAAGGTAAATGAATTAGTAAAAATAATTAATTTTGAGTTAGGAAGATGTAACTTAAGTAGATCATTGAGTTTTTTTCGAATGGTGTAACTGGAGATGGCCGTAAAATGGAATTTTAACATAGTGTGTGTCTAATATGGGTTCGGGTTCGTTCGACTTGGGTTTAACTTTTTATCTAGGAACTTGAGATGGTTGCTTCAATTAATTTGAGGGGGTAGCCATTTTTTTGGAAAAAATTAGTAAGGAATTTGATCTCATTATCAAAGGAAAACCAATTAGAAGAGAAACTATAGCATCTGTGTAGTAGGGTCTTAATATTAAATTGATTTAACAAAAGGGTTTGGGATGAATGAAAAATATTGAGTTCCAAGCCAGTGAAATAGGTTTTTCTATAGACTGAGGTGGTAAGATAATATTTTTACGAGTAACTAGGATATCCAAAAATGGTAGTGATGATTGTTTTTCAATTTCATATGTGAACTTAAAAGTTTGGGTGCTGAGAGTTAAAGTAGTTCGAAATAAGGGAATGTGCTCGGTATTTTTAAAGAGTAAAAAAGTGTCGTCTACATATCGTTTATAATAAAAAGGTTTAAAATGCTTAGACAGTTAGACAACCACATGTCCTCATAGTGACATAAAAAGGCATTAGCAAATGAAGGACCCAGGCACGATCCCATGGAAACACCATCAGTTTGGACATAAAGTTTTTTGTTAAATATAAATGGAGTCTTTTATAGCTAAAGTTAATAAATCAGATAATTGTTTTTTTGTGTAATTAAGAAAATGGTAGCTTTATGAAATAAATTATCAGTGATTATTTAAATAGTCTCATCTAATGGCATATTTTTTAAATAGTGACTGGATGCCCAAAACTAGCCTTTACCGCGTTTGTTTACGTTAATTGTTTTCAATTGACCACTGCTCTAGTTCAAGACTCGCCAGGAGCTACTTTTTTGTCCGTCGTCGAGTAGCCGAAGACACCCACATGCTGCTTTTAACCTCTCCTCCGACTCCCAAGTGCGGCAGAGGGCACGAGGGGGAAGCATAAGCCTCAATTAAATACATGTGTCACTCAACAAATCCAGCCTGCGACACCAGGGGCGGGGGGCCCCAGCCATCTCAGCCTTCTAGAAAAACATATAAGGCCAACCACCCTGAGGCCAAGGAAGAAAAAGCCTAAAGGCGCAATAGGTGTGAAAAAATTTAATAAAGATAATACTAAAGAAAATAAATATAGGGTGGAGGCCAAAAGCTTTTTCGTCTCATCAAGTCCCCTATAACGGACTTTCAAGAGACTCGCACGCGTACGTCTAATCTCTGAGACGGAAACTGAGAGGCTTGACTCACTGAAGCGCATTTGTTCGGTAAAAAAAATACGTTAGACGTGGGAATGTAATCATACGAGGCTGGGGAAAATGCGGGGAAGCAATGTTTCCATAATATCTCAAGAACCGTATTAGCAACGAGAAAACGTATGGAGAAAAATCCAGTTTTCAACAGGCTTCCCTGTGGTATAAGCAAATTTAAATTCCTTTGATAAATGACCAAATAAAGTTTGTTTTTAAGGCATATTACCCGAAAAGAAAATTCCAGAAATCAGGGAAAATTGCATACATGCGTAAAACTCTTGCAAATAAGAAATGTACATTTTGTAAGTGGAATACGATTCCTGCAGACACGTCTCCATCAAGACACAAAAATATGTTTAGACGGATGAAAAGATAGATGTATGGGGTCATCAATAAGCTGCTGGTCCCATTGAACGGCACAAGGAGGCGCTAAATAAAAAATTATTATATCTAAAATCTGTATAAGAAAAAAAGAAACGGATCGATGCTTAGGGTAGATCGGGTTTTGAGCTTAACAAAAAGTATTCAAGCCATTTTTGGGTCTAGGGTCAATAGTTTCATAGTAAAAAATAGGGAAAAACGCAATAAAGGTAGTGTTTTGACCATTTTAAGCTGCCAAAAATTTGGTCGAGTTTTTTGTCCTACAGACTTAAAAATGATCTCAATACCAATTGTACATCTTGCGAAGAACAATAAAAAATTGTTCTATATATTTTTGTTCACAGAACCCTGCCAGTAAAAGAACAGTTATGAAGTTTTTGATAGTAAAGAACGCATTTCCCGTATAGATACGGGAAAAAGTAAAGGAAGCAAAATTGTAGTGCTCCAAAAATCCTGCCTTAAATTCGTTTAAACCCGCTCTCAGTCCAGTATTTAGACCGCCAAAATGCCCAAAAGCTGTTTTGTGCACGGCAACTGTGTGCAACGGGGCCACCACAATTTTCCACACTTTTATCATAAAATGTATTTCATAGGGCAAAAGAAGCATAGCAAGATATGCAAGAAGGTCCGTCGTGTGCCCTATAGGGTCCCGGCGTGGAAATGCCCGACTGCACAGGTTCAAGAAACAGCGTCATTTCACTCCCATCGTGTGCCCCATCGGGAAAAAAATCGTCGGGCGGTAACCCCCCTCCCGGGATGAGATGATCGATGAGCACCATATATAATCAAATACTTCCATTGAACATCAATAATCACATATTCAATATGTGACACATTTCTGAGGAAGAATAAACGCGGTTACTAAGCAGAAAAGGCAGCTAATTCATCATTTTCAGTTCCCGGAACTCAAGAAAGCGGGGTGGTGATATGGGCGGGTGGGCGGGCGGGCGGAGTACATCCACACTCATAACAATACGTTGTCATCCACCTTACCTGTGGTCTAACTGAAAAGACTGATCACTACCACGCCTGTGAACGCATCATGGAAAAAAACACCAGTAGGGTACGCCCTTAACAAAAATTCTTTTCTCAACTTTGGCATGCCAATTTCCTATGTAAAATGGAATTCTAAGACGATTTTATCTATTTCCATTTCTGCATTTGAGCAATTCTTCTATGCAAAAATTGCACTTTTATATTGCACCCTTATCGAATAAGCTTAAATGAGTACGCAGTGTCCGGTTGGTCCTGTGTATTGCATCATGCACCAATATGAGTTCCAAATGACTAGCGTGGTAAGCCTTTCTGATCATTGGTTCATCAGGCACTACATCCCCAGTGTCACAGCCTCTACGTTGGCCTAGAACGTGTCCATCATGTCCTTCTTAGACCTGAAGCAGGGCATGGTCCCCCCGGTGGTGGGCCGAGCCCGGATGAACCCGTCTCTGGCCTGCTGCCCCCCCACTGCCCGCCTGCACCCTCTTGTCACCTGTTCCGCCACGACTCTTTCGGTGCTCTGAGTGTGGATAGAGAACTCCGGAAACCCCTTACGGCTTGACCAGGATCTCCTGGATCTGATCCCCCGGACAGTGAACAGATGAATGCCGCTCGTGCACCTGGCCAGGCTGCAGCTGACAGTGTCTGCAAGCTGGTGGCTGACAAGCTCAGCTTGGGTGTTTAATTGTTACCCTTATCTGTGTGATGTTACAGGTAACTGGGGTCAACCCAAGTTAGAATACTTACAACTGTTGGTGACACAGTAGGGGTTGATTGCCTCAGAAGTGTAGAGTTGAGGGTAGCGTTTTTTACCGTCCTAGCCAGACACTTCAGATGGTAGTTGAATAAAAGTGGTCGAGCGGTTGTTTTTAAAAGGCTTGTTAAAAATAAAGTACCAGAACAATAATTACAAGATATACGTATATACATATCTGTACACTATGAGATTTATACATTTAAAAATGTCACGCTGTTCGTTAAGTAACGGCCAATGAAAATAATGTCTAATAGACAGAGCCGGGGGAAAAGTTTAATGACGTGACAAGGTAATCCCACACCCCCAGGGGTGGGGTACACACAGACACCCCAGGGAGGTGTCGTGAGTAGGAGCGCAAGGTAACCGTCTCCTCGTGATCTCTGTGTTTTTGTCACTGCGTCTGCCACATTGAGGGAAAACTGCCGGAAGCTGTTTTTTCCGGTGAGCCGTTGAGTGAAGGTGTTTACGTCGTTTGGTTCCCAAGATCAGGCTATCCACGTCATCATCCTTGGCAGAGCGCTGAGATGACACACTGACAACTTGTGCGTGCAGTCCGGAGCCAGGGGCGAGGTGTGTCTACGTGTTGCATCAAGACACCGGGTTGACTGTCCACGTCATTCTTATGGGCCATGGCGTGATACTTCGTCAACATAACCTCATCAATAGGTGTCAGCACTCAGCATCCGCTAGGCGACACTCAGACACTCGGACATCCTGTCTTAGTATAGATTAACACATAAATATATAACCAGTACGCTAATATCGCTCTCCCCTTATAACAATGCGTCCTCGCATTGTATAAAGAAAATGTATACCTAACTGGTGTTACATCGTTGTGTATCTATACCGATTCTCAGTGTTGCCAATCCTTACAAATACCTATACAAGGTGAGGGTTAACATGACAACATAGCAAAGAGGAATGTTTGGTATAACAGGAGTAATGATATAAGGACAGTGCACTTAAGGTCATCATTAAACTGGTAAAATACTTTACAACAGAATCTAAACATGAGTTATTAGAATAAAGATGAACTCAAAGTCTGTTAGTAATGTGTTAATATCCCTGCAAATATTAAGAAGTGCGTTTGCCAAAACTTTACCGCGTAGTCACTTAATAATAACACTGGAAGTGTGGAGTGAAGATAAAACACAGCAGGCCTTGAGAACGTGAGTAATATCACTGGCAGTATTTATTTATTATTTATATTTTAAGACCTGCTGCTTTAAACGTAAGGAGTAGATACGGCTGTAATGCTACTAAAATCTGACTCCGGGTCGGTACTAAAAATGATCACAACATTTAGATATGCATATGTATTATTTGCATACCAAATAAAAGTGATAGGAACTGATTTCAGCTCATATAGTATTATAACTCAATCCCCCACCCATTCACTCACCCATTACCCATCACCCCCCACCCATTCATTCACCCATTACCCATCACCCCCCACCCATTCACTCACCCATTACCCATCACCCCCCACCCATTCACTCACCCATACCCATCACCCCCCACCTATTCACTCATCCATTTCCCATCACCCCCCACCCATTCACTCACCCATTACCCATCACCCCCCACCCATTCACTCACCCATTACCCATCACCCCCCACCCATTCACTCACCCATTACCCATCACCCCCCACCCATTCACTCACCCCTTACCCATCACTCCCCACCTATTCACTCCCCCCATTACCCATCACTCCCACCCATTCACTCACCCATTACCCATCACCCCCCACCCATTCACTCACCCATTCCCCCATCACCACACACCCATTCACTCACCCAATTTACCCATCACCCCCCCCCCATTCCCCACCATTCCCTCCCCCCCCACCCAACTAAAACCCTTTAACCCATCCCAAACACACCCATTCACTCACCCTTCCCCTCCCCCCCCCACCTATTCCCCCCCCCAACCCACACCCCCCCCTTTCCCCGCACCCCACACCCCCCCCCATTCACTCACCCATTCCCCATCCCCTACATAAAGGGGCTTCCTAAATTTCGAAACCCATTTTTGTTTTCACAATTCTCGTTTAATAGGCTGCTAAAAAAAAAAAAAAAAAGAAGTAAAAGGATCTCTCAAAATGGGCTTAGACTTCCCCTGGTAACCCCGGTTAAAAAAAGGCCATATAAATTTTTTTGCGCCAGGGGGGGCGGAACCTATACCCAACAAAACCCCACACCACAGACAACCACTTTCGCTTTTATTTTTATAGTTTAACCCCTCCCCCCCACCTATTCCCTCCCCAAATCACCCATACCCCCCCCCCCATTCACTCACCATCCCCCAAAACACCCATTACCATCACCCCACCATTCACTCACCCTTCCATCACCCTACATCAATTTTCCCCAATTCTCGCAACCCATTTTTTTTTTCCCAAATTATCGCAATAGGCTGCTAAAAAAAAAAAAAAAAATAGATCGGATCACTAAAATTTGGGGGCTTAAAACCTTCCGGTCAACCCGGTTCCCAAAAATGTGCCATATGAGTGATTGCCCCACGGGGGGGGGAAAAACTATACAGACACACACACCCCACACCACAACACCCCCAAACCACACACCAGCAGACAGAGAAGACACATTTTTCTTATATTTTTATAGATTCCCCACACCCCCCACCTATTCCCTCCCCCATCACCCATCACCCCCCCCATCACCCCCACCCATTCACTCACCCATCCCCCCACACCCATTACCCATCACCCCCCCCATTCACTCACCCTTCCCATCACCCTACCTACATAAGGTTTCCCTAAATTTCTCGCAACCTCTTTTGTTTTCCAATTCTCGCAATAGGCTGCTATAAAAAAAAAAAAAAAANTTCTCACTTGGCGCAAGTCCATTAAAAGGAGGATTGGGATTCAAACAGCGTATCTGCGCAATGAGCGGTGTCTGTGGATTCGGTTGCGCCCGGCGCAGTCCACTCGCGGATTATCAACAGCTCGCCAAAGGGGGCGAGGGTTGCGCCGAGTACATTTACACCATACTCCGCTTGACTTACACTTTTTTGCTGGATCTGGCCCAGAACACAGACCAGAAGAAAAAGCTGATGGTTGCAAGTAGTAGAAAACTAAAAGTTGAAGGCTGAGTGTTTTGTGTTCATTGTTATTTGGTGTGCAGCTCTCACTAAGGTGAGACGACTTATGTTGTGGAAAATTTGCGTTTGGGGTGAAGTCGATGATCTCTGAGGGCTTGAATGGGAGGGAGAGTGAAAGGCTGTGTGACCCATTTCACTGGGTGATCTTTACTACTTCTACTGTTTGTTCTCTCCCTGAGCCTTTACCCTGCCCACCCTTGTAAACACGGAGACGGGTTTTTTTATAATGACGATGATGAGGTGTAGCTTGGTATAGTAAGTTTATTGTTTGTTAGTGTGTAGCCTAGTTCATGAAATAGTTTATTTATTATGTAGTGTGTTGCCTGGCATAGTGAATTTTTTTTTTGTTAGTTTGGTGTTATATATATATATATATATATATATATAGATATATATATATATATATATATATATATATAATAATAATAATATAAGCGAAAGTGTGTGTGTGTGGTCTGTCTGTCCGCGATAGGTGCCGCCCCCCGTGGCGGAATCCCATTATATGTCACAGTTTTGGAACCAGCTCGACCAGGGGACGGTTTTAAGCCCACTTATGAGATGATCCGATCACTTTTTTTTTTTTTTTTTTTTAGCGGCCTATTAGCGAGAATTGTGAAAAAAAAAATGTGGGTTGCGAGAATTGAGGAAACCTTGATGTAGGGTGATGGGTAATGGGTGAGTGAATGGGTGGGGTGATGGGTAATGGGTGTGGGGTGATGGGTGAGGGAATAGGTGGGGAGTGATGGCTAATGGGTGAGTGAATGGGTGTGTGGTGATGGGTAATGGGTGAGTGAATGGGTGGGGGGTGATGGGTAACGGGTGAGTGAGTGGGTGGGGGGAATACATACATTTCTACATCCATGATTTCAGGAAAGTTAGAAGGGGCTATCTGGAGAGTCGGTGTTTGGTGGGCCGAAGTCCCACCAAACACAGGTGGTGGACCTTAGGCCCACCAATAGCCCGAATGGGTGAGTGAATGGGTGGGGGGTGATGGGTAATGGGTGAGTGAATGGGTTGGGGGTGATGTGAATGGGTTGGCGTTAATACATACATTTCTACATCCATGATTTCAGTAAAGCTAGCAGGGGCTATCTGGGGAGTCTGTGTTTGGTGGGCCGAAGGCCCACCAAACACAGGTAGTGGGCCGCCCACCAATAGCCCTCCGCAGGAGCTAGCCAAAAAGGCCGCCCGGAGGGCGGCTTTGCGGCTAGTAATATATATATATATATATAGTAAGTGTAGTATATATATAGGATGTATATATATATATATTAATATATTATATATATATATAATATATATATATATATACAGGATATGGATATATATAATATATATATATATAATATATATATATATATATATATATATATATGTATATGTATAATACAGGATATATATATATATTATTATATATATATGTATATATATATATTATATAATATATATATATATATATATAATATATATATATATATATATATATATATATATATATATATTAATAATAATATAAGCGAAAAGTGTGTGTGTCTGTCTGTCTGTCTGTCTGTCCGCGATAGGTGCCGCCCCCCGTGGCGGAATCCCATCATTTGTCACAGTTTTGGAACCAGCTCGACCAGGGGAAGGTTTAAGCCCACTTATGAGATGATCCGATCACTTTTTTTTTTCCTTTTTTTTTAGCAGCCTATTAGCGAGAATTGTGAAAAAAAGTGGGTTGCGAGAATTGAGGAAACCTTGATGTAGGGTGATGGGTAATGGGTGAGCGAATGGGTGGGGTGATGGGTAATGGTGTGGGGTGATGGGGGGAGTGAATGGGTGGGGGTGATGGGTGGAGGGTGATGGGTGATGGGTGAGGGAATAGGTGGGGGTGATGGGTAATGGGTGAGTGAATGGGTGTGTGGTGATTGGTAATGGGTGAGTGAATGGGTGGGGGGTGATGGGTAATGGGTGAGTGAATGGGTGGGGGGAATACATACATTTCTACATCCATGATTTCAGGAAAGTTAGAAGGGGTTATCTGGAGAGTCTGTGTTTGGAGGGCCGAAGGTCCACCAATAGCCCTAATGGGTGAGTGAATGGGTGGGGGGTGATGGGTAATGGGTGAGTGAATGGGTTGGGGGTGATGTGAATGGGTTGGCATTAATACATACATTTCTACATCCATGATTTCAGGAAAGCTAGAAGGGTCTATCTGGAGAGTCTATGTTTGGTGGGCCGAAGGCCCACCAAACATAGGTGGTGGGCCAAAGGCCCACCAATAGCCCTCCGCAGGAGCTAGCCAAAAAGGCCGCCCGGAGGGCGGCTTTGCGGCTAGTATATATATAATAATATAAGCGAAAGTGTGTGTGTGTGTGTGTCTATCTGTCTGTCTGTCTGTCCGCGATAGGTGCCGCCCCCTGTGGCGGAATCCCATCATATGTCACAGTTTTGGAATCAGGTTGACCAGGGGAAGTTTTTAGGCCCACTAGGCGATCAGCCTGGGGGGTTGGTCGGTATCAAATTAGGGCGAGAATGCTAATAGTGTTTTTTGGGAAGGTATAAATGCCTAGAGTTAGAAAACAGTGATAGCATTGTGGCAGGGGGCAGCTTTATGGGAGTTACCCCCCTTTTCCAAACTGTATATTATATAATTATATAAATTACATACATATAATTAAAAAAAAAATTCTTTTTCAGGTGTCGTATTTCATCGGCGAGAGACGGCCCGGGGACGATCGTTTGGGGGACGTTGGAGACCCTCGAGGAGACCACCACTGCCTTCCGGCAGTGAGACCAGCCGGCCCCAGGTCGTGCGTTCAGAGAAGTGGGGTTTTTTGGGAAAGTGGAGAGAGGTAGAGTAGCAGCCGACTACCTCTCGAAGCTATTGTTGAAGGCTGGTGATGTAGAAAAGAATCCGGGACCAGAATCCGGTGTCGTGGTAGCTGTGGAACTTCAACGTAGGAGGCCGGGAATGCCGTTAACAGGGAAAAACGCCACAGGCACCCGCCAAGAAACTGTGCACATACACCAGCAGTATCCACGGAGATGAACATTTTGCCCAGTCCTCAAAGCCATGCCCCTGGTTAACCTTACTTGAAGCCGCCAAGTCAGGAACCATGTCCCCATTTAGACGTTTCAAAAACGCTTCAGGACAAAGAAGTTCAATTATATTTATCATCGAAAATGTAGAAGATGTTCACCATGAAAGAGACTTGGAAGCTCTGAAAAGTAAAGCAGGTGAATGTAGTAGTGATCTATTGGTAGTAGGACTGTCCTCCAAAAGTCTTCCAGAACATAAACACATGAATCAAGAGTTTATGCTCCGATCTGCGTATTCTGTAGCAAGGTCAAGTTCAAAAAGCACCCAATACACGTGAAACACTTACGCTAGCTTCACAACTGAGAGTAGATCAAACACTAAGAGAGAGTGCCGTCAGAAATGCAGACGGAAAGGATGATAGCCCCTAACCAGTAGAGACATTGTTGCCGCAGAGGCACACTCCCCACGCTTCATGCTATAGGAATTACACTAGGAACAAAGAGGACAGCAATGAGATGAAGAGAGAAAGTAACAGATGAATTTATACTGTATCACAAGGTTGAAGGAGAAGCTTCCCAAAGAACTTTTCGAAACATCAGAGAAGATATTATCCCCAAAAAGAGGATTATACCAGTCACCTCCTTGCCCCACAAAATTGGAATCATTAATGTTGTCTGGTGGAGTTAATCTTCTGAAGGATTCAACAAAGAAGAATATGCACAGAAGACGAAACCCGAGCTTGGGGGTGCAGTAGAAATATTTCCGCCGACAAGGGAAAGTTGTTGATGGTTCCATGCTGTGTCTCATTAAAGGATGTTGTCTTGGAAAATCAAAATCTTTCATAGGGAGCTCAAGCTTTTTAAGGCAAAGTCTACAGATATCAACAAGATCATAGATCAACTTCGTCACAATCCGAACGGCCATCAAGAAGGACATGATTTTCACCCCGTTTGGGCCCTATCATCCGTCTGATGTAGCTACTCATATCGCCATACCAAATGAGTTACAGGCGATTTTGGTCGGGCTCCTCACTGGAGATACAACTAGTACTACGAATAAATCCCAAAGGACTGCTATTCTTGTCGAATCATTTTGCCAGGACATGATATACGCTGTTACACGTGGGCAGTATAAACCATAAAAACGAAATTTAAAAATTTCATAATTTTTGGGTGTTTTTTTGGCGGCCATTTTGGGAAAAAAGGGGGATAAACTCATATAAAGCTGCCACCCCCCCAATGCTATCACATGTTTTCTAACTCTAGGCATTTATACCTTCTCAAAAAACACTCTTAGCATTCTCGCCCTAATTTGATACCGGTGAGCAAAATTTCGGACCCGGGGCTGACCGACTACAATTATGAGATGATCGATAATTTTTTTTTTTTTTAGCAGCCTATTAGCGAGAACTGTGAAGAAAAAAAGTGGGTTGCGAGAATTGAGGAAACCTTGATGTAGGGTGATGGGTAATAGGTGAGTGAATGGGTGGGGGTGATGGGTAATGGGTGTGTGGGGTGATGGGTGAGTGAATGGGTGGGGGGGGGGATGGGTTTAGGGTGAGGGAATAGGTGGGGAGTGATGGGTAATGGGTGAGTGAATGGGTGTGTGGTGATGGGTAATGGGTGAGTGAATGGGTGTGTGGTGGGGTAATGGGAGAGTGAATGGGTGTGTGGTGATGGGTAATGGGTGAGTGAATGGGTGGGGGGTGATGGGGGTAATGGGTGAGTGAATGGGCGGGGGGGAAAACCCTACATTTCAGGAAAGTTAGAAGGGGCTATCTGGAGATCTGTGTTTGGTGGGCCCAGGTGGTGGGTAATGGTTCTATCTGGAGAGTCTGTGTTTGGTGGGCGAAGGCCCCCGAAACACAGGTGGTGGGCCGAAGCCCACCCACCAATAGCCCTCCGCAGGGACTAGCCCAAAAAAACCCCCGGAGGGGGGCTTTGCTTTCAGGAAAGTTAGAAGGGGGGTTTGATGTGAATGGGTTGGCGTTAATAATACATTCTACATCCATTTATTTCAGGAAAGTTAGAAGGGGCTATCTGGAGAGTCTGGTTTGGGCCCACCAAACACAGGTGGTGGGCCAAAGGCCCACCAATAGCCCTCCGCAGGAGTAGCCAAAAAGGGCCCCCCGGAGGGCGGGTTTGCGGCTAGTATAATATATAATTATATAAAATAGATAATTAATATATAATTAATAATTTTTTATAATAATAAACCGGTAATAATAATATATATAATATATATATCTATATAAAATATATATAAAATATATATATATATATATATATATATATATATATAATATATATAAATATATATATATATATTATATATAATAAAATATTATAATTGCACTTGACAATAAATTATGTTTGTTTATGTTTGAAATTCAATCCTTTCTATTATGAACTGAAAACCTATGAAAACGAAAATTCGCGTCGATATCCTTCCTTGTTACCGAGTGAACAGTGAAGTTGAAAACAGGCGCTCCGACCTTGGGGCCATTGTGCAACAGGTCGATATTCAGTGCGCAGTCCAGAGATACAGTGGTCTATGGGTAGTCATAATATGAAGCGAAATATAAATGCATCCCATTGCTTAAGGTAGCATTCAAAACTAATTGAGAAATTAGAATTTACCTTCAGAAAGAAGGTGGCAGTGCACGCTAAACCAGGGCTTGAAAACGAAATAATTTCTCAAACGGTTCGTTATTAACGTTTCGTTTTTTGTTCCTCCTCCAAACATAACCGGTTAGAACGAAATGAAAACCGGTTAGAACGTTATTCTCAAACCATGTAATGAATATGCTATTAGCCCTAATAAATGATGATGCCTATACATGACTATATTTTTATAGATGGTAATAAAGCCATACATTGCATGGTGCATAGTATCCAACAAAATCAAACCCTTAGATGTCGTAAGAACTATATTATTATACGACTTAAATAAGGCAACACATTTACATATACAATACAGGAAGCGTAGTGTAGGAGTATGCAATCTCAGTCGTCGTAAAGACATGAATAACTAATTATTTATTAATATTATATATGGTAAAACTATAAATTAATTCGTAATATCACCAGCCCACTAATTAAATAAACCTAATCAATGAAATCAATGACTACATGTGGTACTCCAAGGACTCGAACTTAGGACACTCACACCGAAATTTGGCGCACCAAGCATTAGGCTATGAACACAGTTAAGCATTTAAGCACATACGATATATAATCCTTTTTCGAATGCTGGATATTAATCTAAGCATATTCTTAAACCAAACTGCAGTATAATAGTTAAACGATTGCACGCATGGAAGGTGGAATAAAATAAGGGAACGTGATACATATCACGAAGACATAAATTCATAATTTTATAAGGTAAAAAATAGTTATTCTTCATAAATTAAATGAAAAGTGGTGCATATGATACTATTTGAAACAAAACCACATCGTCAATTGCCAAGTGAACAAATACAGTAGAATTAATTAATGTATGTAAGTAATACAGATGCATTTACTTAAATCATTTGGCTACTGGAAGTGAAAATGGATTAGTGACCAAATATGGCATGGAACGAAAAAATAACGTTATTAACCGGTTACAGGGATTTTAAAATAGCGTTTTTGCTCAGGAACAGTAAATATGATAACGTTTTCGTTTCCGTTTTTGTTTCCGAGCATAATTTCGTTCGTTTCGGTTTTCGTTCCCTTAAAGTTTAAACCGTTTCCAAGCCCTGCGCTAAACCCAGCCGGCCATTGTGACGCTCACGGCCGCTGACTCCGCTGAGACGCTGGGCCTGACTAGACACAGGGGTTTGCTGCATTAAAAAATTATTTAATATTTGGAGTTGGAAGATATGTATTACAAAACTATTTATTTTTCTTAATCTTAGCCCATATTATAATAAAGTTATGTTTATATTCAGCCAGTCCCAGTGGCACGATGTGGGACGCAAATAATTTCAATTGATTTCTGGTAATTACCAGATGCGCGAGGCCCCTCAAAGCGCGAGGCCCCGGGCACAGGCCCCTTGTGCCCTGCCCTAAATCCGGGCCTGAATGTATGTATATAATTATAATGGTATTGGGCAGAAAGTAAGGTAATTAAGTAAATGATAAGTATTGGGATATGACAAATGAGCATTCCCAGTTATATTAACCATTTTCACCTTATATTATCACCTTAATTAGAACGACCGGTCATATTAGCCGTCGTCATAATATTTGCGCCTATGATTCGTGGACACGCATAATAGTCTAGGTATTCGGGGCGGAACCTGCCGCCCGCGGAACAACTCCTATATACACTCCCAGAGCCTCCCGATAGCAACATCTCTTGCTTAAAGTACACCAGTTTTCCATGGGACTGATGGGAGAAACATCTCTCTCTAAGCTTCTCTGATTAATCGAGAAGATATTATGTATATAAACTTTTGTACATATAAGTGTAAAACCATAGGACGTGTCTTATCGACACAGTGATTATATCCGCCGCGTCACTGTTGTTTGAAACCCGCCTGACGTCTCAGATCAAAACACTCCGCTCCGCCCTTCACCTCCTGCCCTGATCACGCCGCGACCAGCCGAATGCCATGGACATGCAGTATTAATAACGTTCTTCAACCCAATCAACCCTCCTATCCACCGATAAGTATCTTAGTTAGTGCTGGCTGGGTTATTTTGTCGGGATAAGATAGACAAGGGTTATCTGAAGGTATAAGAACTCAAATTAATTATGTTTGTGACATAAAATTTCCGGTAGTGTTATGCAAGAAAAATGAAAACTTTCTTTTCTTTGTCTATTTTGTTTTTCTATAATACTCTACTGTATAATAGATAATATCATATAGCAAAAGTAAGTTGCAGCTTGAAGTGTATAAGAGTATAGAGAGTAAAGGTCGGTTTCCACTAGTCCGCTTCTACGGCCGCCGTTGCCGTTCACCGCCCAACAATGACGTCACTATCATCACCGCTTGAGTGGCTGTAGTGTTTGTTAACCGGGCACAGTTTGCACCTCCGCTCGAGCGGACACCGCCGAGCGGGAGAGATGACTTGATTTTAACTTTGCACGGCAGCCAACTCAGGCTCGGTGCGGTCGACTTTTTTGTGACGTCATTGTTGGGCGGTGAACGGTAACGGCAGCCGTAGAAGCGGACTAGTGGGAACCGGCCTTAAGAGGTGTAGACCGCACGCTATAGTGTAAAATGTCCCGGTAGACCACACGCTATAGTGAAATTGTCACGGTAGACCGCACGCTATAGTGTAAAATGTCCCGGTAGACCGCACGCTATAGTAGCACCCTAGGACACTTAATTATCAGGTGGATAGGAGGGTTGTTGGGTTGAAGGACTTGATCAATACTGCACGAACATGGCACACGGTGTGGCGCGTGATCAGAGCCGAAAGTGAACGGCGGAGGTGAGTGTTTTGGTTTGGCGTCAGGGCGGGCTATCAACCAACTTGACGCGGAGGGATATTCGCAGCGTTGATTTTAACACGTCCTTTGGTTTTTCACTTATATATACAAGTTTATATACAACTTCTCGATTTAATCAAGAAGTTTCAATTAATCAATCTTAGCAAGAAGTGTTGTTATGTTGGGAATCTAGAGTGTACCGTGTTTTTGTCGTCCAAGCACGGTCTTGGATTACGAGTCCCAATCCAATAACACTTGCTGAAATGTGTGTTATACTACTTTGTGATATTGATTGCAATGTTTTGCATTGATTATTATTTCGGCTCCTACCAAGCTTGTTATGTTTTTGTCGCTGAAATAAATCCTTTTTCAAACACGACAAAAAACGGTCTTCGTATCCAAGACGGTGCTTGGACGACAAAAAACATGGCTAATACATTTAATCGCGGGCGGCAGGGGCCGCCCCGAATATCTATAGCGCGTTTTCGCGACGTTCACCGCCCTGGGCAGACATTCAGAGAGAGTTAAAGGGCACGGTGTTTAGCTTAACTAACTTCCTCTATTTGTACAACCCGGAAGTCGCGGGGATTCTGGTACGAGGTATGGGAGTGGCGCTACGGTGTCACTATGGGCTTCGATAGCTGATTAGCTGAGCGAGTACAATGACGTCACAGCCTCGCCAGCGAATCACATAGTAGTGCCGACCGGGGTAACTCGGTCCTTCCAACGGACCGGTTCTATTCGGACCGCTATCTTTGCTTTGGTGTTTGTTTCTATGTAAATAATAGTGTAACAGTTTTGAATATCCCATGTAGTAAAACAACCATTTTTACATTTCTAGTATTAATATGAATATAAATATTGATATGTAACTGAACCCAGGAACCAAAAAAGAAAATGAGTAAAATGACAGCAAAAAAAAGCGTCAGCGAAGTTTGTATAAAAAATCAGCTGATTTGGCGAACTTTCATGGGACGCAAAGATGAGACGGAGTATCTCCTTGTAAGTAAGCGTATATAGAGTGCTTTTCCTCCACTTTAACATGAAAATATCAGAAATGCTCTGTCTTGTCTCCTTTTCTTATGATCAATGCTCAGTTTTGGTCCATATATACCCCGGTGACAAAAATACTCGCGGGGTAAACTGGACCGTTGTAATGTAGGGTGAGTTAGGGAGGAACTGTACAGTACATAAGGATATCGTACAGACCATGGCGGTAGTATGGGACTTCCTCCAAGGTACAGACGCTCTTATGACCACATTTATAGGTTTAGAATGGTATCCCTCTAATATGTATTAGAGAAAATCGGAGCGTACAGCTGAGGGGGATTTAAACGAATGACCCGTGGCTAAATTTTGAGGTGAGTTTTTTGCTGTTTTTTCATTTTAGATGTAATATTTCGCCACCAGTTACCGATTTCTGGTGTCCATGAATACATCAAGAGTGTTCTGGTAAAGTACAGAACACTGAGATATGTCTTCCGTAGATAACACTGTAGACGCCACCAGCAGTAATGTCGCCAGGCGCCAAATATTACGAATTATAGCCTCACTACTGCTGTGTATGTGCCACTGAAGATGATACATAGAAGTTTATATCATGACTGTATAATCTACCCTGCTTCAGCGTTGTTTTAT
>JACEEZ010000971.1:0-27500 GCA_016584305.1 Chionoecetes opilio | reverse complement strand
CTCAAATTCATACGTAACGTAAATAATAAAGGGCAGATTATTGTAATAGTATTCAAATTATCCCCAGAAAATTTAAATAAATAAATAAATAAATGAAATATGTATAGACAAATAAATGAATAAAAAAACCCAACTAATTTCCTTCCCACATGCTGTAAAAAGTAAGAACCCCCAAAAAATAATAATAATAACAATATTTTAGGGCACCATACTATTCCCCTGCATTCATTGTGATGATGCAGATAGATTCATAGCGTGCAAAAACCTTTTCCCACAAACATTATATAACGCACCATGCATTAGATTATAGAAGGAACATTTACACATATTATAACATGCCCAAAGCTGCATGACATCCTTCAAAGGACAAATTAAGAAGGCTGATATTTTTAGCAAAGCTATGCATCACACAACACCACACCAGGTAAAATGTGCATAGAGTTGCAAAGCATGCTAAACCCAAAAGCAACCAAGTTATATCAGTGCAGAGGAAATTAATAATTACCATTGTCAGCTGGAACAGTTGCCTGAGAAAATAAAATATAGATAAGTAAATCGCTAAACAATATTATAATAGTATAATACAATAAAAATAAATAAACATAAAACTTTTGTAATATAATATAAAATAATAAAAAAAAAATATTGTAAAATTTTTGTGAGTTTCCTATTTTTTCGGCACATTTTCCCCCTTTGCTCTCTGTTACGCCATTTTATTAAATAGAAAATCTTAAGTCTATCATAAATGAGGTGAATGGTACTGACTAGCTTGGTGGAGCACAATTGCAGAGGCGTCATAAATGTATGATGATTTAAACGAGACATTAAATTTTGCGAAATTTTACTATTAGCATTGCTTTTTCAATTGTTGATCTTACAACTAACTCTACTTCTTTAAAATGTTCCAAACAGGCATCTGACGGGATAGTGAGTCCCCCAAATGGGGACTCAGAGCTATTCTCTGCTTTAAAATGACAAAAAAGTTTATTAATATTATCTAAATCCTGTTTGGTATTTACTAAATGCTCCCTGCAAGATTCACAAGCATGGCTTTTTAAAAATTTCTTGCATGTCCAACCAGCTATATAAACCAGACCACTCACCTCGGTCAGTGGCAAGTTATTTTCCAAAACTTCTTCCGTTTCAGATTCTGTATCCGATAAGGGGGAAGGGAAATCTGTATCGCAATTTGAGGTTACGTCTAGGAGGTATGACTCATCCGCTTCACAGTTACTAAAAAATTGAAGTCTTAAGGAGTACATTATTTACTACTGATTTTAAAGCTTTCATGAAGGTATATGCATTTGGATGGTCATTGCTCCCACATCTAAGCCTCAATTTGCCAAACAAATTTTCCAAACAGTCCTGGTTGAGTCTGCGTGTGAGAAGGTAATTCATTTCATAACTCTGGAGATCTTGCCAAAGAGCTTGAAGTGAAGCCAAGTTGATGAGCCAGCCGTCTATGCAGTAAATACGTACACGAGGTGGTGCGCAAATTTTAAATGACTTTATATACTTTACAATTTCCCCAATGAATTCCAAATGGCATGAGTTTGAACTGACCCCCCCAAGAACCTTTTTGAAATGATGTGGCCGAATACTATTGAAACAATCAAACAGCTGATCCACCTTATGTACAAAATCTGCTGTATATTCAGCTTCCTGCGGCAGCAAGAGTGCCATGGAATACATGTGTAGGCCTGCTGCCACAGTTCTACTCATCACTTGGCAGCGAGATTAACCCGCTTTTTTTTAAAAAGCCTTCTTCACACATGTGTTTTTGGTAATTTGGAGCAAGTCTAATTTTCTGTTCCTGATCTTTAGCAAAAAACTGTTTTATATGATCCCATGAAATTACATTCCCCCCAATATTTATATTGTACTTCAAAAGAGTGTTCCGAAGGCTTTTCAAAAGGTGGGGAGCATCATAAAAGAAATGTACCTTCTCACCATTGACTTCAAAAGAAGGATTTTCTGGCGTCATGCCAAGAGTCTGAAAACTGGAACGGTGCACACCTTCTTGGTCACAAACTGTGAAAATTACTCTCATCCCCATTTCTTGAACTTTCTTTATAGATGTCTCATATAACTCCCTTATTTTGACTGTGTTAATCCCTCCCGAGTAAAAAAAATATCCCAGAACCATTTTCCATTTCTTTAAAAGCCCCTTAACCATGAAAACAAGTGCATGGTTTGCCAATTTGAGACTCTTGCTATGTTCTCCAAAATCCTCCCTTCCAATAAGAGAGTCAGAGGCCTTGTCAAAATGGAGGAACTCTTTGATACTCATTGCATCAATACAATGCCACAAAGAGTATCCTCTTTTGGCAAGGTCTCTGCCTTCTTTTTCAGGACTGCCAGAGTAGGTTTGCTCCAGCCAGTACTTAAGGGAATTTTTCTTAGCCAGGAATGTAAAGTTGAAGTTGAAGGAAGATGGAAAATAGAGCTGAGAAATCTGTAAGCTTTAGGACTATGATGGTACATGGCTAAAGCAAACCTCCGCTCTTGCACCCCATACCTTATACCTGTCTTACTTTTTACAGCATTCATAATTATGAATGCTGTAAAAAGTAAGACAGGTATAAGGTATGGGGTGCAAGAGCGGAGGTTTGCTTTTTCAAAAAGGGTATTTAAGTATTTTTTCAAAGGGCAGATTATAATCTGCCCTTTGAAAAAATCATACATGTTACCATGGACATAGGATGATAACTTCCTTATCAGCTGTTGGGGGGCTCGCACCAGGTCCCTTTGATAATTTATAATCAATCATTTTTCTCCGAAGCCTGGAGACTTGATTTTGCAGAAGTCTTACTGCATTGCCTGCTAGGCAGAAAAATTATTTAATATCAAATCAACAAAAGTTACTGTGCAATGTGGTTTGCATGCTATATGATTGTGTAACCTATACTAGGCACTTCCATGGTGAAGTGGCTAGCACGCCTAGCTACAAGTCAATGGGCCTGGGTTCTAATCCTCGCCCGGGCAGTCGGCGTGCAGCCCATCGAGCTGTTCATCCTTCCTTTCACGATTGGTCAATAAATGGGTACTACCTGGGGAAACCTGGGGAAGGTAACTGTGGTAACCTGGATGTCACACTAGCCAAGGAGATGTAAGACAAGGATGTGTGATGTGGTTTTTAAGTTAAACATGGACGGAGTAATAAGAGCACGTGGCTTTGGTGCTCATCTCCATCACATAAGCCCTTGAGCCTTGGGTGGGTGACAACCTGTTACCCCGGGACACAGGGCTAGTGTGTCATCCAGGTTACCACAATTACCTTCCCCAGGTTTCCCCAGGTACCCATTAATTGACCAACCCCAAAAGGAAGGACGAACAGCTGGTTGGGCTGGATGCCGTCTGCCCAGGCCGGGATTCGAACCCAGCCCCGTGCATTCGTAGCTTGGCACGCACTACACCACGGTGTCGCATAGCACCAACCAAATTAAGGCACCTAGCCCCTCCTCACCAACTGGACAGCTGAACACCGCTACACCCAACACCTCACCATAACACACCCTTACCACACACACACAATATAATTGACGTGACATGAAACGTCAATGACATTCAAACATCATAACACAAACATTAAATAACAAATGCACACCAAGGCTCAATGCCTTTAGATCACTCGCCAATACAAAATTTGGCCACAAAAAGAAACTACAACCGCAGTATACAATCAATTATACGCTCTATGATTGATTCTGCAAGTCCTGCTTGGGCCTCTAACCTCACTGAGACACATCACAACACCCTACACACCATACAAAAAAGGCCTTATAAACAATCAAAGAATGCAGAGCTACTACACCAACACCATAAAGCCAAAGTCCTCAAGGTCAAGGACCACCTCGACATGAGAGGCACACAAACACTCGCTGCAGCCTCCACAATACCCACAAATCTACATGACACACCACCCTCACACCAAAAAACATCAAAATGCTATCACACACTCTTATTATCACTCCCACCTTGTCCTCCCCAAACCAGCCTCCAGAAGCATATTTATACTCAGATCACCCACCCATTCAGTCACTCAAAGACAACACTCAGCTGCTTGCAAGGCCCCCTGACATCCACCCATCCGAGTATTCCCTTCCCCGTGAGGACAGAGTCCACCTGGCCAGGCTGCGGTATGGACAGCACCCGGCCCTTCTGAGCTATCAGAAGAGGCTGGATGGGTCCATTGCTGATGCTTGTCCAGGATGCAACACAACACCCAACACTATCAAACATATTATGGAAGACTGCACTGTACGCAATCACACACACCAGCAACACAACATACACTCCATGAAGGCCCCCTGGGAAAGTCCGGTCCAGGCCATGACCTATCTCAGGAGCTTGGGGCTGTTCGGCCATTTAGCCTGAGGAACATCAACAATGCACTGAAGAAATCTACATAGATTTATGATATCACCACAGTTTTTGCTTTGATCATTTAAACTAAAGAGTCAACCAGTCTTATTTGCAAGCCCTCTCTCGCGTGTCGTTACATATTTGCACCAGATAATGCCAAGATAATTAAGTTTAACCCATTCTCCGCTTCTATTCCTCACCCATTTACTTTAATATCACAGTTATTTTCGCTTTAGAATCCCACCATTAATGAAATGGGCAAGCAAACTAAATCAACAACCTAGCTCTTCTCTCTCTTGCAGACACTACTGTAATCACTCAACTTTTATACTTGTCTATAATTGCCTGCAATCAACATAGTATTCTTTGCAAACACAATAATATAAATTTCCATTTAACATATCTACAAATTTTCATACCAGTCCCACCAAACTCAATAAAATTTCTTATTTCAGACAATCAACATTCAGATCCAACATTTATATAACATGTGCTATATTTCAAAATAACTATTCATAAAAAATTACAGTAAAGTTGTATATAATACTGTAATATTGTATATTACAGTATAAAATATAATAGTAATTGTAAAGTAGAGTGCAGTTTCATGAACTTACGTTTCCTCGAGGACTTCGGGGTTTGGGTAACCTGGTGCTTCCCTGCTGATGAAGTACATCCTGCAAGAATCGCATATTTTACTAACTATGCAAGAGACAAGAAAATGCATAGAAAAAATCTAGGAACAAGAATACAATTATCAAGAGAAAAGAATAGCTTGAAATCTTTGGAATCATGTGTCAGTGTTTTGTCTCATCATTATGACCCTCACCCTACGCTGCTCAGGCGCCTCTGCCGACCTGGAATTACTTGCGAGGGCAGTGATCAGTTTGCATACAACCCCTCATATAGATATTCATGACTGGACATTTGAATGATAAAGAAATATGAAATGAGGAGATAGACTATTTATGACATTAGAGGAGTAAAAAATTAGATGTTTTTGTGTATACACTATCTACCTAGTACAGTAATGAGAAAGGAAGGGAGTGAGGCCTCACAGGTATCCAAACAGTTAAGTATACTTTTAAGGTCTCTTACCTTGTCCATGGTCTAAATGAAGCAAGGTGTCCTCCCTGCAATTTGGAGTCAGAGAGGACGACTCCGGGGCATTGCTTTGTAAAATGCCACCACCGTTGGTGTCATTCCAGTCTGTAAGCATTGATAGAACATTAGCAATAATCATAAATGTGTGCGTCATTTTATTTACTACTCATTAGTGCTAACAATAAACCAACCAGTAATGTCAAACTAATTACAAAAAAGATTTTCGATACCTATGAAAAAAACCATAGTAAATAGCAAACAAAATGTAATTACATAACTCTAATATCAATTAATTGGCTGCCTGTAAAGAATTCCTTTTCTCATCATTGATATGTTAAGAATTCATTCTTCAAACATTATGACCTCCCAAACATGTGGCTTGGCACATACACACAACAGTTTGTTTACAAAAAATACATTATATCATTTGTATCATTAATATTTTAAAAATATGAGATAGCATATTAAATTTATAAATTTTCTGCAAGCAATGAATCCACAAGAAAAGATAAAAGTTTTATAAAAAAAAATTCTACAAAAATCATCAAATTTTGCAAGCAATGATAACTTTTAAAATGAAATCATACATATCGTATAACCATTCTGAGATTGAACAGACAAAAATTACCTATAACAAAATTAATATTTTTTTATTTTTATAATTCATATAGTCCTCAGGGTGAAAAGTGCAGGCATAGTGTTCTTAACACAATTCATATAAGAGTACATAGAGTGATATATTGGTTGTCATAGAAAGTTGAAAGGAAAATACAAAATTAAAGTGTGTGAATGGCAAAGATACATCTGAAGTAGGATGATTGTGTGGTGAGACAAAGGTGGTTTAAAGTAATGAAGGGATCTTGAACGAAAGCACAAGCACGTCTGAAATATCTCTTGTTATGACTTGAAAGGTACTGGTGGTTGTTCTTAAGAGAAATAAGGTATCAAGACAGATACGTTTCATTCAATATATCTTACCACTACCAAGATCTGCACGAAACGAGGCGTACTCTGCAAGACTTGACGCCCAAACAGAAGACACTGGAGTGTGCAGATCTTGGTGGTCCTCACTGGAGAAGGACAAGACACCAAAGGGGGTGGCATCATACTCTGCAAATGTTATGAAAACATTAGATGGGTTTATCAAATTATATGTAACATCATATTCCAGTCATTGATGCCTACTATTGACCTACTGTATGTAAATGTGACATTTAAAAATAGTGAAATGGATGGCAAACATGTTCATGAATTACAAACATTTGTTGGCAAATACATGTAAGATAATATGTTCTTTACATGGAGTGATGTCTTGCTGTTGTGCAACAAGGTGTCGAAAAGCAATCTAAACTAACCCAAACTGAGATGCTGCATTTCAGACATTGGGGCGGCATCAATGGCATGGTCCATGCTGGGTGCATCGGGGCATTCTGTAGGGGAAAAAATTAACATTAGCAATCATTTAGTTCGGGAAAGTGTTACTATTAGTACAGCAATAAATTACTAGAAATAAATTTGGTATTTATTATACTAATGCAAGATGTTAATATATATTGTATCAATTTAATATTAATATATAAATCATAAATCATTATACTCATTAACATGAATATTAAGGGTGGAAACATCAATATGGATGTTGCATATTCACTTATAATAAATACCTTCTGACATAAATGTATATGTAACTTTATGATTTTACCAAGACATGTTTGAGGTTGTTGTTCCTCCAAGCCATCTGTTGGGAAAGCAATAATAGTCATAATTATTCACAAAATTCACCATTTTCATAAATATAATATTTAGTATACATGTCATACATCTCTTTCTACATCTCTTAGCATGTCATGGTATACATCTCTTTCCCGTCAATATGAATTGGTTGTGATATTTCATTCCACCCCAGTACCTACTATTAGGAAAGTGTTACTATTAGTACAGCAATAAATTACTAGAAATAAATTTGGTATTTATTATACTAATGCAAGATGTTAATATATATTGTATCAATTTAATATTAATATATAAATCATAAATCATTATACTCATTAACATGAATATTAAGGGTGGAAACATCAATATGGATGTTGCATATTCACTTATAATAAATACCTACTGACATAAATGTATATGTAACTTTATGATTTTACCAAGACATGTTTGAGGTTGTTGTTCCTCCAAGCCATCTGTTGGGAAAGCAATAATAGTCATAATTATTCACAAAATTCACCATTTTCATAAATATAATATTTAGTATACATGTCATACATCTCTTTCTACATCTCTTAGCATGTCATGGTATACATCTCTTTCCCGTCAATATGAATTGGTTGTGATATTTCATTCCACCCCAGTACCTACATAGGTGTAGGTACATTTCCTTAAGATGAAAGAATAGGTAATTTACCTGCGGGACGGGGGACTGCATTGCCCACCAGTTTGCCCTTGGTGCCAAGCCATTTGGCATCGAAATGGTCCTCGCAGATGGTTTGTGAGCTTCTCTCAAAAGCAATGTCCAGGGTCCTCATCCATTGCATTCTTCTGCAATCACATAGTTATTTTAGAATCATAAATGATCAAAGATGGAAAAAGGTATAGAGTTGTCTTTGAAAAAGGTTTGTTGAATAATTTTGAAATTGTCAGCAAAATAATATTGCTGTGCTGTCCCTTTTTCTTTGATGACATGAGCAGAACACACCCAAACATCAATAAGGCAGTTTAATAATCCATTAGAAGTAATCCTTGCAAATACACAGTAATATTGATTACCAATATGTATTCTTTTGACAATATAATACATTGGGCTCAAAGGTGGGCATTATAATCAAACATTTCATAAGGAAAATATATACTTCTCAACCCTGTACCGACAGATATGAATGCAAAAAACTGGGACAGCACCTGTCAAACTAAATGTGAAGTTTTGCATTCATACAGGGTAGAAAAGAGTTACCATGAGTGTATCTACTACATTCATGCCATGGGTTCTAAACAGTATGTTGACAAATTGCAGCATTGATATTTGAAAGATTGTCCTTTGACTGAAATACTAAGACCCAATACTCCTATTATCTTTAAGATGAGGTAGCACAGATTAGGTTTGGAAATGCATATTTTGAATAGGGAATAACA
The DNA here is from genome assembly GCA_016584305.1 of Chionoecetes opilio. Lineage (NCBI taxonomy): Eukaryota > Metazoa > Arthropoda > Malacostraca > Decapoda > Majidae > Chionoecetes > Chionoecetes opilio. The sequence goes on along the minus strand of JACEEZ010000971.1, from coordinate 18,899 downwards.
ATTGATTATATTCATAAGTCCTATTGCCATATTCATTTACTGTAGCCAGGATACCAACAAAGAATGTGCCAAAAAGTGACATGGGGCAGGCATACCTTATTTTCGTTTATGACCACTCTGTATCAAAATTCACATTAGACCTATATTGGAATTTGCTGTCTCTGGTTCACCTAGTTCACTCTCCTGGCAGGACCCTCTTGCCTAGGATCACATGGATGGCCAGGCAGAAAACTGCCTAGACACACAACGGTTTACGGTCATTTCGCCCACACTCAAGAGTCAGTTCGCCCACACTAAAGTTGGTTCGCCCACAAATATTATTCAACAATGCACAAATCATGTAGTAAAAACTTTATTAAAACCCAAGAGCCACATACAAAGATTAAAATGTATGAAAACAGTACAATACAGACGACAAATCTTTGGGCAAGCGCTAAGCATTCAGGAGTCTGGGAGTCAGGAGTCTCGCTGAGAATGTCGAGGGTCATTTGAACGCTAATGACCTCCGACCCGCCTACCGAGCCCTGAAGAAGCTCCGTTCCAAGTCTCCTTCTCGGGCGAGTGCTATTCGAACAGCAGATGGGCGCCTCGTGTCGGACATGGATGGGCAGATGGCTCGTTGGGCTGAGTACTTTGGGCAGTTGTTCACGGTGGACCCTCCAACTGAGCAGCTTCACACCACTGGGTTACAGGCAGTGGATGCCGATACTCCCATTGACGAAACCGCACCCTCTCTTGACGAAGTCAGAGAGGCTGTAGCAAAGTTGAAGGGTGGAAAGGCAGCTGGTGTTTGTAATATCAGTGCGGAGCTCCTCAAAGCTGGGGGTGAGACCATGATCCGCGGGTTGCATGCAGTCCTGACTGCCGTGTGGCAATCAGGTACCATTCCTCCTAACTGGAAAAGGGGGCTGGTCGTCCCTATCTGGAAAGGGAAAGGGGACCGTCAGGACTGCAACAATTACCGCGGTATTACACTGCTCAGCGTACCAGGCAAGGTGCTTGCCCATCTATTGCTGACACGAATTCGCAGTCATCTGGTGAAGCATCAGAGACCTCAGCAGTCTGGGTTCACGCCTGGTAAGTCAACAACGGACCGTATCCTAGCGCTTCGTGTCCTGGTGGAGCGCCGACGTGAGTTTCGACAGGGGATGCTTGCAGCCTATGTTGATCTCAAGAAGGCGTTTGACTCAGTGCATCGTGAGTCACTCTGGGATCTTCTGCGACTTCGAGGGATTCCTGCAAGGACTATTGGTTTAATAACTGGTCTGTATTCAGGGACTGAGAGTGCTGTGAAGTGTGGGGCAAGTGTATCCAGCTTCTTTCCTGTGAATACAGGAGTGAGGCAGGTGTGCGTCCTTGCCCCATCACTTTTCAACGCTTGTATGGACTGGGTATTGGACAAGGTTGTAGATCAAAGTGATTGTGGAGCATCCGTCGGCAACACCAAGATCACTGATCCTGTTTTTGCCGATGATGCAGTAATCTTTGCTGAGTCGCTGGAGGTCCTGGTGATGGCTCTCGAGGCGCTGCACGAGGAGGCAAAGCCTTTGGGACTTGAGGTCTCCTGGCTCAAGACCAAGGTCCAGGTATTTGGAGACCTACTAGATGAAGCAGTACAGTCTGTTCATGCGTGTGGCGAGGACATTGAGATCTTGGAAAGTTTTACATACCTTGGTAGAGCAGTCCATAATGACGGTGGGTCACGTCAAGAAGTCTTACGACGGATTGGCATAGCCCACGGTGTTATGGACTCGCTCACCGGGAGTATTTGGCGTTGTCGGTACCTGTGCAGGAGGACAAAGATCCGGATCTTCAAGTCGCTTGTGATCCCTGTCTTACTCTATGGTTGTGAGACATGGACACTAAATAGTGACTTGAAGAGACGAATCAATGCCTTTGGTAATAAGTGTCTTCGCAGAATCATGGGGTATTGCTGGGATGATTACGTGTCAAATCAGCGATTGCACCGTGAGACTGAATCGAGGCCTATTACCTGCATAGTCCGTCAGCGCCAACTTCGGCTATATGGGCATGTGGCACGCTACCCTGAAACCGATCCTTCCCATCGGGTTGTATCTGTAAGAGACAATCCGGCGTGGAGGAGGCCAAGGGGGCGCCCACAAGGGTCGTGGCTGGGGCAAGTTGATGTTTCTTGTCGAGAGCTGCTTGGTATGGGAAAGGAGCCTGCATGGGAACTCGCGCGTGGTGACCCCCGGGAGTGGCGTCGTAGGGTGGGCGAGGCGACGCGCCCCCCGGCGTATGCCCCCAATGATTGATTGATAATCATTCAGAGAGAGAAGTGACTGTACTTAGAAACGACAGAGAGAGTGTGACTGAGAACTTATTTGATAATTCAGACTTTGTTAATTTTGGAGTTCTATCTTTTGTAATAAAAGAAAAAGGTAAACATAATAATTATCCTATGAACCCAACTAACCACTCGAGCCACTTAGTGAACTTACTACAACCCCTAACCTACATTTGACGCCAACTCTAACTTGGCGTTGCACAATAAAGGAGTTATCTAATGTGGGCGAAATGACTCCACCGAGTGGGCGAACTGACTTTGGGCGAAACGACCTTTTGGTGTGGGCAAACTGACATGTGGGCGAAATGACCGGATACCCACACAACACATCCACCCAGAGCAGGAATAGTAATTTAAGAAGCATGCAAGATGATGTTTGAGTGTGACGTGTTAGTTATCTTCACGGAAATAGTTGCTTAGTAAAGATTGTTGCCACAGTAATTATGATAAGAGCATTATGGGGAAAACCAGACTGAAGGGCACCAGTCTGGCTTTGAACTGAACAAATCAAGGGGCCCAACAACCCCAGCAGGAAGACTGTTCGTTGTTGGAGTGCATTAATGGATTTTGTTTGTACTACGTACTCTGACAGACTTCACTCTTACCTTGACTTGTGATCCGCGCTGATGTTAGAGGACTCTACATTGTTAAATTACGCTCCATTTCAAGGAATTATTAGAGCTAGTCGCTCACACTCGTTGCCTCAGACGTCGCTGGCTCAGTTTTACATCTGTCTTTTGAATAATTGCTACATCTCATCCCTTTAGATATGACAACACTATAGTACGTACCTTCTGGCATCTATGGGAAAAAGATGAAGTCGTATCCCGGGATGATTACTCCTCTTCTTCCCGCAAGCACAGCAAATACCACTCCTACCACTTGGAGCCATTTTGAAAATTGAATGTTAACGGAACTGAGGTCTTGTCTTGGTCTCTGCCTCCCTGTATGCATCGTCTGTCCACAGCGCCAACCGCGCCATCTCTAGCAAAACAATCGCGCTAACCCCTGTCCTCACCCTCGGCCATAGCACTCTCTTATCCTCAATACAATATCCTTGCCCTGGACTCTGGCCGCCCATCGCTGGTGATTGCCCTGGACATCGCCGGGGCCTTTGACTGTGTGTGGCACAAGGGCCTCCTGGCAAAGCTTGAACACCTCGACATCACGGGACATCTGCTGCCGTTGTTCTCGAGCTACCTGCACAGCCGGAGTCTGAGGGTGGTGGTGAATGGGAGCACGTCAGCCACGTACCCGATGGAGGCTTCCGTTCCACAGGGATCGGTCCTGGGCCCCATCCTGTGGAACATTTACTTCAATGACCTCCTCCAAAGCCTCCCTGTGGCGTCTGCCTATGCTGACGACTGCACCGTGTCCCACTCCTACACCAGAGAGGAGACTGCAAACGTGATAGATGCCACCAACCGTCAACTTGGTGACATCACGGCCTGGGGAAGACGGTGGCAAGTCAAGTTTGCTGCCGAGAAGACCCAGGCCATGGTTATATCACGTTCGAGGGAGGACCCCAGGCTACTCGAGGGGAAGCTGAAGTTTTGGGCCGATACCCTTGCCATCAAGGACTCCATCAACATCCTGGGGGTGGAGGTTGACTCCAGGCTCCACTTTGACCGCCACCTGGAGACAGTGGCACGTCGAGCCTCGCTGAGGGTGACTCTCCTGCGCCGAGTAAGGCACCTGCTCGAAGCTGACGGCCTCATGCGGCTGTATAAGGCCCAAGTGAGGCCCGTCATGGAGTACAGTCCTCTCACCTGGATGAGTAGTGCCCAGTGCCACCTGTCACTGCTGGACAAAGTGCAGAGGCGTGCTGAGCGCCTCATACACCTAACCGACGACCAATATCACAGGGAACGTCGCCCGCGGCAACAGTGGTAGTAGCAGCAGCGACGACAACAACAACAACATCAGCTGCAGCTCCAACACCAGCAACAACAACAACAACAATAACGACTACAGCAGGAGCAGTAGCGGGATGATCCCCGCTCCCAGCTTGACAGCCTGGGGCACCGGAGGAGAGTCGGTGCCCTTACAGTGTTGCACAAGGCCCAGGTGCAACACTCTTACCACCTTGCAGGACTTCGGGTCCCGTTGAGGAGGTCAGAGCGCGCTACGAGGACGGTAGCGTCAGGTGATCTCCTTCTCGTGGCCCCGAGGACCCACACCGTGATGGGCCAGCGAGCCTTTACTTGGGCCACGGCGACACTGTGGAACACTTTCACGGTTGAGGTGGATGTCGTGGCCATGAACACCCAGCAGGTGAAGGTGGCGGCCCACAGATGGTGCGGCTTACATCCGCCTTAGTGCCCGCAAGGCGTAACACAGTGACGTGTCAATAGTGATACATAGTGACACACACACATAGTGACACACATTGACACATTGACACAGTGTACGTGTAAATAGTGCGCCTGAAAAGTGCCTGTGACGGACAGTGACCCTCAGTCTGTAACATTATATATTTAGTTTATCCTATAAGGCATAGCTTTCAGATAGATGTCCTCGGGACAGGGGACATCTTTAGCTTCTGCCACCCATTGCCTTCAACAACCTCTTTGCTATTTGTAGCCCCATGTATACCATGTCAGTTGTTTAAATGAAAAAAGAAAAGAAAAAGAAAAAGAGAGAGAGATAGAGAGAGAGAGAGAGAGAGAGAGAGAGAGAGAGAGAGAGAGAGAGAGAGAGAGAGAGAGAGGGGAGAGAGAGAGAGAGAGAGAGAGAGAGAGAGAGAGAGGAGAGAGAGAGAAGAGAGGGGAGAGAGAGAGAGAGAGAGGAGAGAGAGAGAGAGAGAGAGAGAGAGAGAGAGAGAGGAGAGAGAGGAGAGAGAGAGAGAGAGAGAGAGAAGAGAGAGGAGAGGGGAGAGAGAGAGAGGAGAGAGAGAGAGAGAGAGGGGAGGAGAGAGAGAGAGGAGAGAGAGGAGAGAGAGAGAGAGAGTAGAGGGGAGAGAGAGAGAGAGAGGGAGAGAGGGGAGAGAGGAGAGAGAGAGGAGAAGAGAGAGGAGAGAGGAGAAGAGAGAGAGAGAGGAGAGGGAGAGAGAGGAGGAGAGAGAGAAAAGAGAGAGAGAGAGAGAAGATAAGATACGTTGATCCTATGTAGACACTTGCAAGGATTCAACTACTAGGGTAGTATTGAGAGAGGAGAGAGAGGGAGAAGATGAGAGATGAGTGAGAGAGAGGCTGAGACGAGTACGATGAGCGGAGAGAGAGGGAGATCGAGAGAGAGAGCGCGAGCGACCTGAGACGAGAGAAGTAGAGAGAGGAGACGCAGAGAGAGAGAGAGAGACCGGAGATTCCGACCGCAGAGAGGAGAGACCGAGACGAGAGACGACGAGAGTTTGGAGATGACCGGAGAGAGCAGAGATGAAGAGAGACGACTGGAGACGAGACGAGAAGAAGAGCAGAGAGAAAGACGAGAGCCCGAACCCGAGAGATTCGACCGAGGAGGAGTAAAGACGAGACGAGAAGAGAGAGAGAGATGATGAGTAGGGGGAGACGATGATGACCCCAGACGACCGAGGATGATGATCTGACGAGAGAGAGAGAGTCTCTAGAGAGAGAGAGAGAGAGAGAGAGACGAGACTTCCGTTACGAGAGACAGCCGACGGAGACCCCTCCCGACTGAGAGAGAGGAGAAGAGAGACCGAGATGAGGATGAGAGAGGAGAGGAGGAGAGACCGACGAGATGAGAGAGAGAGAGAGAGAGAGAGAAAGACCACCCGTAATGTGTACTGCCTCAACACACCACCGGTGGACTCGCAGTGCACCCTCGTCACACCACCACCCGTGCTGCCACCTCGCTCACACCACACCCCGTGCCTGCCACCTTTTTTTTTTAGTCAGCACCACACCCGGACTGCAACCTAGTCACACCACACAGTGACTGCAACCTCGTCACCTCCAACGTGACGGCCACTAGTCACACCTCCACCCGTGACTGCCACCTCGTCACACTCCACCCCGTGACGCAACCTCGTCCACACCACCCACCGTGACTGCCACTCGTCACACCACAACCCGTGACTGCCACCTCGTCACACCACCACCCGCGGACTGCCACCTCGTCACACCACCACCCGTGACTGCCAACCACGTCACACCTCCACCGTGACTGCCACCTCGTCACACCACCCACCCGTGACTGCACCTCGTCACAGCCATCACCCGTGATGCACCTTCCGTCACCACCTCCACCGTGACTACTGCAAGGAGATGTGAGTCACCACCAGAGCATTTGCACGCCCCACAGGTTTACCGGATACGCGCCTGTTAGATGGTGTTGCGTTTTGCCGCAAACGTGAAACCGCCAACAACGGAAGGTCAGTCACTGTACAAACAGCAGTTGACTGCCCCTACATCGTCACACCACCTGTTCCGGCTCCAAACACAACGCTTGACTGCGGTGAGGTCAGCGATTTGCGATACGGCTGCGATATCTCTGCCCCTGTGGTCTACCAGGAAGCCGTAGCAGACCTTCAACAGGGTGTTGCTAACATTCCTGAATCACCTACTGTAGATGATTCTGAATCTGACTACGCAGACCTGCTCGAATTAGAGCCTAGGAAACTCGTGGAGATAATCCGGCAGCTCAAGAGGGAACTCGCCAGGAAGAAAAACATCATCAATTACTTCGAGACCCACCTCTCATACCCTGGCAGATAAGAGGACGATGTTGTTACCGTCCTGGACTTCATGATAAGCATCTGTGCCACAAGATCAAGCATAGAAGGAAATCGATCGTCAAGGGTCGATCGCTACCACAGCTATACACACAGAATCGACGAGGAGTGGAATAGAAAAGTAGCAACTAATAACGTAACAGGCAAATTGGTGACTTCAGGCAAGCCTCAACAACTAAAGGCTACCAACACTCATTCCGTCTGGCCCCAATTCAGCTGCCTTCGACCTCTGCTACTACATACGTCTGATGCTACCCAGGCGCTCCTAACTTGGCCTTCTACGACTACTAGTTATCCCAGCCGGGACTCTGGCATCCAGTCTACCAGACCCCCGGGCTTACTACCACCCAAGTACTTCCACCCCAGCCTCCATCCCGCCGTGCTGGGTGTGTCCAGGCCTACTGTGCCAAAGAAGCACCCAGAACTCCATTAGAAACATCGCGTGGCAAACACGACAACAATCAAACGAAATAGAGGCCAAAATATACAAAAATTCCTTCAGGTAACTCTGCCCATCTCGCCCCACAACCATAACCAGGATAGAGCCTCTCTCGGCCACACTGCAGGCGCAAGGGGGCACTCTGAAAACAACTGCCTAAGGAAAAAATTAAGTGCAGCTATTGTCTACGTACAGGACATTCTGTTCATGAGTGTAGCAATTCTCGCATCACGCAGAGAGACAAGATAGTTCTTTGACAAGATCTCAACGACAGGTACAGAAAAACGCCCTCTTGTCATACACTAGCGCTTTCCACTCTGCTTCTCCTACTCCTGTTCTCTCCGTCATCCCAGCCTATCACCAACAAACTGGGTTCAGCTTCAGCATTCAAGACAACAAGACCCACCACCACAAGCCATACCCGGCTTCATCCTGACCCTGCCAATCAAACACTCACCAAGCCGCCGACCCACAGCCCCCCCCCCCCGACCACAGTCAACCGGCCTGGAACTATGGGTCGCAGCCAGTAAGTCCCCGGCGATCACATCACCATCATATCTGCCAATGTCAGAGCAGCAGCAGAAGAGGTCTCCAAACCAACATCGGGGGACCTGATTAACACTCACGTGATCCCTCACAACCCGGAATCGTTTTGCAGCAGTAGAGACAGATTTAGATAAAGGTAGGGACAAGTAGAAGTTAGAATAGCAGTAGAGTTTAAGAGTAGGTTATGAAAGAGAGGCGTACGTTCGAGGCTAGAGTTAGTAGTAGGAAGCAGTAAGTTAACAGAGAGTTAGAGAGCCTTCCTCAACAAAACAAAGGTCAATCCCAGGACAACTTGGACAGAAGAATACCAGCTAACATGGAATAATATTTTAATATTTATATTATTATGATATATACGTAGAGTGGCATCGACCCGCGAGCGACCGCGACGCCCCCGACGACAGGACAACGCGGGACCGCCTTTAGTCCTTTAGTGGTATCGCTGTTTTTGTCTCCTTTACAAGAGTCTGTCGTCCAGCCACTTGATAGTCACCCTACTACACAACCCTCTTGGAGATGATTTGTGTTTTTCAAAAATATGGACTCACCATACAGGCTATCCTGCTGTGTGTGTGCTACCGCCCACAGTGAAGGGAGGGAGAGCCTATTGAGTATCTGCAACTCCACCTGGATGACCTGTTGCAGCAAACACACCTGTGAGCACGTTGTCATCATAGGCGACAGAACCAACACTAGTTGCAAGAATCCCTTTGATGATTCCTCACCAGTGTATGGTTAACAAACCAAGTTGAACTTTCCCCCACACACATTTCCGGCTCATCACTTGATACTGTCATCAGTTGATCTCCAGACAGTGTCGTCACTGTCACCCCTCGGTGCTGTAGGATCATCAGATCACATGGCGATCCTAAGTACAAATACAGGTTGAAGCTCAGAGGGATGCCACCCATCACACGTACCAACTGGCCGTGGTCAGAGAGACTGGGCCGGTCTATGTGACGAGCTGCAAACCAAAACATGCCCTGGAGAACCCATTCTCGTCAATGATGTAGAGACACAGGTACACACATTCCACACGTACTCTGCTTGAACTCCAGAAGAATAGTGCCAAGCCAGACTTTACACTGCCCAAGCCCCTTGATAAGCCCTGGTTTGTACCAATGTAGGATGGCTGCTGATGAAAAAAGTCGTGCCTGTGCGGCTATACTCACGCAATCCAACTGACCAACAAGGAGCGCTACAGACAAGCTGTGCAGCAATGAAAGAAACCCAACAATGGGGCTCAAACGAGAGCTGGCAAGACGACCTCAAAATCAAGGCTCAGTGGTCGTTCAGTGGGTCGTAACAAGTCCTGGTAGACCACACTTAAACAGCAACAAAGGTATGACAACTGACGACTCCCATACCTCCGCTATTCAAGTTGACGGCACAGTGGCCACCAGAACAAGGACAAGGGCCGAGGTACTCGCGAATTTTTTTCCAACAAAATGACAGTACTCGATCCCCAGCGTCCATCCAGCTGTGCCCATCTCACCAATGCCAGCTTCTAACCTCACCTATAACTAGTGTGGAAGTTCGCCGACACTTAGTCGGGTCGACACAAAGAAGGCCCTTGGGCCCAGACAACAGTAGCCTTCATATCCTCAAAGCGGCTGCGCCTCTCAGCTTAGCAACGCCCTTGCTACTATTTTCAGCACTGCCTCACTACTGGAAGGTGGCCCACCCTGTGGAAGCTGCCGAGTGGTGGCAATACATAAGAAAGGAAAAAGAACTGACCCCAAAGAACTATAGGCTCATCTCCATTTTATCAGTTCTTGGCCGGACGCGGAAGCTATAATTACCAGACAAGATATCGTCTTTCTTCACAGCAACACCACCTTCTTAAAGCAAGCAATTTGGCTCCGAGCAAAAACAGGTCAGCGGCCGACCTATTGCTCATCTGTCCACCACATGGCATAAGCGTCTTGAACAAAAGAACAGACACACATACGTCATTGCCCTCTTGACATTGCAGGAGCATTTGACAGGGTGGGCATCACGGGCTTCATCACCAAACTGAACAGTTTGGGTGTCCGCCCGGCGTTAATCTTTTCTTCTTCCTACTAAAGACTACCTGCGGGCAGATTTCTTAGAGTGGTGGGTGGACGGTTCAAAACCTCAGAGGGAACACCCGATCTTTGCCATGCGTCCCACAGGGGCAGTGTGATCGGCCCTACTCCTCTGGAATGATTCTTTCAATGACTTGCTCCAGCTCAATCCCAGAGGCACATGCATAGCCGATGACTGCACCCTTACAATTCCCCTGCGGACATTGGTGATCACCGCACGACTGTCGCTCACATAAACAGGTCCTCCAAAAAACCGTCATTCATGGGGTCGTCGAGTGGCAAGTGGGGGATCTCGCTCCAGAGAAAACCCAGGCGTGCTCATCTCCCAACGACACCGTCCCTCCTGATACTCCATCCTACCATCTTACTGGGTGGGGAGGAGGCCGGTTGCCCTGCAGACGTCCATCTCCATACTGGGGGGGAAGTGAATAGCGTCTGACCTTCACCCACCAATCCGAACATTGCAAGGAAAAGCCGCCTGGAAACTAGCTGTGTTCCGGCGTGTCTCACACCTTCTTGACTCCCAAGGGATCAACACTTATATGCAGTCAAGTCCGTCCCTTTGGAGTACGCCCTATAACGTGGTTCCTTCCTGCCCCCTTTCGTACCTGAGCCTCTTGACAAGGTACAGGCCCGAAGCCCAAACGGTTAATACGTCTGGAAAGGCTCTGCAGGACCAGTTCTCCCTGCCTCTGCCAACCCTTGCAGCAGCCGTCGGCGACCGTAGCAGGTCTGTGCGTACGGTTACAAGACACACAAGCAGCAGTCCCGCACCTGGCTGCTCTCCGACAGCCCGGGGGCAAGACCACACGGCCCACACCACACGAACTGCTGCTACAGGGGACCATCAAACTGATCGCCCCTTTTGCCAGGACGGAGGGACCTCTCTGCGTTCATTTCCCTTCCGCGCTGACAAGAATATGGAACCGAATGTACAGCAGACCACAGCCTCACTCTACTCGTCACTCCAGACCGTCAAGAGTGCTGTGAAACGCTTGGAAAGGCAGCCATAGTATAAGTACCTACCTCTAAACCTGTAAACCTGCTTAAGTTCAACTATGGTTCTATATATATATAGTAGTACTGGAAAATAAAAATGTAAAATAGACTAGTAACACCATGTACATGAAAATTCATTTAGTAGTGAAATAGTGAATTAGAGAAATAAGATAATTTAGAATAGTAACCCATTATGTATGTTTTAAGTAGGAATAATTTACACATCTTAAAGTCAAAGATAGTTCTCAGTAGTCCAGCTGAAGCTCCGACTGTTAAAACTATATGAATTTAAAGGTAAAAAAAAAAAAAAAAAAAAAAAAAAGAGAGGAGAGAGAGAGACGAGGAGAGACGAGAAAGAAGGAGGGAGAGGGAGAGAGAAGAAGAGAGGGAGCGAGAGAGAGAGAGAGAGAGAGAGAGGAGAGAGAAGAGAGAGAGAGAGAGAGACACGGACGAGAGAGAGAGAGAGAGAGAATGACTCACTCTTCCCACAGCGTTACGAGAAAGACCCCGTCACTTCCTTAAACACGACTAATTTCCCTAAATTTCTCTATCCTGCTTCCCCCTCCCCCTTTCCCCCTCCACCCCTCCCCCTTTCCTCCTCCTCCCCCCTCTCTTTCCTCCCCCTCCTCCTCCTCCTCCTCCCTTTTAGGGCCCCGAAGAAGGTGAAGTACCAGGGAGAACCATCATTTCCCCGGCCATGACTCTGGGGCCAGTGTTAAAAAATGTTGCTCGCTCGTGACGGTAAAAAGGGGAATACAAGGAATACAAAGGGAAAAACACAAACAGCAACGCCCGTTTAGGTCCTTACAAGACGTTTGTTTTAACTACACTACACTAACTGAAAAAAGGGAAAAAGGGGGATAGGAAGTAGAAGCCCCCCCCCACCCAACCCCATCCCTCAGTCGAAGCTGGGGGAAAAGAAGTGATCCATGCAAATAGAAAAACTGCATGGAATTTTTGTGAGGAAATTGAAATGTAATTATGGAAAAATACTTAGTTTGGGGGGAAAGGGTTTTAGGCTTGATAGATAGGCATTTAAGTGGTTTTAATGGGTTAAACACAGGGGGCGGGTTAAGGGTGGTGCGGCAGCCTTCCCTGGCGCTTTTTTGGGGAGGCACAGTCAATCAGGCCCCAGTCCTTTCAATCCACGCGGTTTGGATTTTCCAGTAGGACCCCCGTACATTCAAGCTCCTGCAGCATGACCCCTGGTATTTTTAAAATCCCGATGGGGTCACTAACTGTCAGGCCCCTAACGAACCCACACCCCGACAGGTCGAGAGTAAAGTGGTAACGTTAACCGGGGGCTATCTGTGGTTTTATTTTAAATGTAGTTTTGGGTGTGGGCTCAGTGTGGAAGTTCGGGGTGGTGCGGCAGCCTTCCCTGGCGCTTTCTGGGAGGGCCAGCAATCAGGCCCCAGCTCCTTTTTCAATCCACTGCGGTAGTGCATTTCCAATGGGACGCCGTGCACTTTAAAGCCCCCTGCAGCAGTGCCCGGGATATAACCCGAGGGTTTTCACTAACGACGGGGGCCCTTACTGAACCACAGCCCGTCACAGGTAAAAAATTTAGTAGGGCCGTTTACTCGGGCTGTTGGACGGTGGGAGGGGTTTGTGAGACGCAACTCGAAATCATTTTACGCAATGGAGTTTTTTCAGAGGCCCGCGAAAAAAAATTTATTATTCCGAAAAAAACAGTGAAAACCGGGGATTTGATATAAAATATTTATCGGGGCGTTTTTAAAAATTTCTAGTATTTGATTTTCTAGTCGCGGCACCCCCATTCCTACGTTTACAAAAACGGTTTTGGGAAAGAAGTACTTTTGTTTCGTTCGTTAAAACCTTTTTCCGTTTTTTTAAATCCGTTGTTTCTATTTGAGTTTGGAAAGGGTTTAGCGTGAAAAGTTTTTTGGGGACAAAGTTCTTAATCCATTGAAGTTTTTAAAAGACTTCAATAGGTCACCTTTACCCTTCGTTTTTTTAGTGGGAAAAAGTTAATTTTTTGACCCGATTTGCTTTACGATTATTTCGCAATCTAGGTATCATTTAGTTACTTGCGCTGTATTTTTCTAGTTTATCATGTCCTTTTTTTTAAAAGGGACCAGAACTGACCCCGTATTCTAGATGGGGGCAACAAGCGAGTTTTAAAAAAATGAGTATAACTTTTTTAGATTTGAAACTGAAAATTCGTCCAATAAAGCCCAAACCCAATTTTTTTGCAGTTTTTTTCTACCCCATAATTTGGTTTTCGGTTTGAGTCTTTCGAGATTATAACGCCTAACCTTTTTCTTTTTCAACATTTGTTAGTTTGGGAAAACGTTTATCCGAATTTTTTTTTAGGGTTGTTAACGATATGTAGTACATGACATTTTTCAAGGTTGAAAAAATTTTTTCCTGTTTTTGACCCTTTTGTTAGCGGTTAAGCGAAGAGGAAGAGGAGAGGAGGAGGAGAAGGAGGGAGTAGGGGGAGGAGGAGGAGGAGAGATGGTGAGTCTGTTTTTTTGAGTGTTGTGTATGTGTTTGTGGGGGTTGTGTGTGTTGTGTGTGGTTTTGTTTGTGTGTGGTGTGAGGTGTGTGTGTTGGGTGTGTGTGTGTGTGTGTGTGTGTTTTGTGTGTGTGTGGGGTGTGTGTGTGTTGGTGTGTGTTGTGTGTGTGTGTGTTTGGGTGTGTGTGTGTCATCGTTTTGGTAGGGAGATGGGAAATACAAAAAAAGTGCTCGATTCCCGAAAGGGAACCCCTGACCATTGCCCTTTTGGTTCTCGTTCTTCTCCTCCTCCTACCGTCCTCCTCCTCCTACTCCCCTCCTACTTTCCTTTCTTTTCTCTCCCCATTTTTGTCAAAAGGAACATGTCTTCATTTTTTTGCGGTTCGTATTTTTTTACCGCATCCTCCTGTGCTTTATCTTTGTTTACTTCTCCTCCTCCTCTTTCTACCCTTTTGTTTCTTTTTTCTTCTTTCACTTCATCTCCCCTCCTTTTCCTTTTTCATATTTTTGTTCCTTCGCCTTCCTTGTTTTTTATTTTAGTTCTTCAAGACTACCCGTCAGCAGTTATACATTGGAGCGTATTTTAAAATTTTTCCTCTCAGGCCATGGGGAATGGCGCGTAGATGATTTTTTTAGGTACTTCCCCTTACTCATGCCCTTACATTACCACCTTCCCTTTCCCTCATAATAACACAGACGCAAGCCAGCGTGAAGCATATGGGGAGGGGAAGTCTTTTTTTTTCCCTTTTTATTCCCTTTTTATTCCCTTTTTCCTTCTTCCTGTTACTTTATTTTTTTTTAGCATTTTATCGGTTCTCTTTCCCTTTTGTTTTATAATTCCTCCTTTTCCCTTCACCCTTTTCTTTTTTTCCCTTTTCTTTTTATTACAATAATTGTTTATTGTCCCCTCTTCATTATATTTTTTTTTCCCTCTTCTTTTCTTCCCCCTTTCACCTATTTCATTTTTCCTTAGATAATTATTTGTTTATCGTCTACTCTTTCAATATTTTATTACTTTGTTTTGACCTTTCCGTCATAAACTTTTCTTTTACATCCTCTTTCCCTTATTTTATTTTTTTTCTCTCTCTCATCTCCCTTTTCACCGCTTCCCCTTAAATTTCGTATTTGTTTATCGTCTACTCTTCCGCATATTTATATTTCCCTTTCGTTACTGACTTTTTCACAGCCTCTATAAATCCCTTTTTTTATTACTCTTCCTCATCTTTAGCCTCTTGATTTTCTTGCTCAATGTTTGGAAGATATCTTTGAGTCTAATCTTATTTAGTACCTTTCCGTCACAAGCCCTCCCTTCATCTTTCCTTATTTATTTAGCTTCCCACCGTTCCCTTGTTTTGCCACGGCAAGTTGATTTAATTCCTTCGCATCTTTTCTCTTTATAGCAGAGCGGGATCCACTTTAAGAAGCTGAGTCAAAGTCTTTGTTCTCTACGCCAGAATCTTCCTTTTTTTCAAGGGTCTTTTGTGGAGGTCTTTGTGAGCTCCTGTTCTCCACGGATTGGAATTTCATATATGTGCTTTTTTGGAGCTGTTTTTCTTTTAAATTTTATTCGAAGAAGCAAAGTCTGCGGATGTGTTTGAAAATCTTTTGTTTCGGTTTTGATTTCGATAGTTTTTTTGATAGATGATTTGATTGATATAATACAGGGGTTTCATTGTTTTTTGCTTTTCATGTTGAAATATTTACGTAACAAGGAGGATTTTTTTATTTTTTTGCATTAAGCGTCTGTTTATTCTTAGATAAAAATGCTTGGATAGTATGTAGCGGCTTCACCCCCTACACACCGCTAGGAGGGGAGTTTGTAGATGTCTCCCCTACAAACTTCATTCTCTCTTACACCAGCTCCAAAAGAGAAAACGTGTGGTTTTAGCCCACACTAGTATAACTTGTTTTTATTAATTTTCAGTATTCATATATACTTTTTCATAACCCTTTATTTTATGTTTTCTAATGTAACTATAATTAACAAACATGTAACTCACCAACTCACATTCACCCCTTTCTTAGCGCGCACTGCATTAGCGCGCTGACCCAAAAACCATTGTACTATTTATTATTCAAATCTGTTTTTTATATATGTATGTTGAAATTTCCAATTAAAATTGAGCCGCCAGCGGCCCCAGCGTCACCATGCACGTGCCTCCCAGCCTACAGCAGCTCAAGGCGCAGGCGAGACGGGCCGCAGCACACTGCGCTCACCAGACACACCGAGAGCTGGAGGCCAGGAAGAGGCAGGCGGCCTGGTACGCTGCAGCCACCGACTACCACCCACTGGACGCCACCCAGCAACAACCCAGGGCAGATGGCGCACTACTGCAGCGTGTGCGTCTGGGCTACTGCACCAGAGAGGAGCTACAGGAGGACTTCGAGGGGCAAGTGTGCGACCACTGCGAGATGCACACCCGTCGCCCACTGGTGCACTACCTCCTGTCCTGCCCCGCCACCGCCCCCCTGAGGCCCGGCCCCCGCCGCCCAGCCTGCAGGTGGGGGGCTGCTGAGTGGGCGTGAAGGCAGGGCCGCCCTCATGGTCCGCCACACCCCGAGAGACGTGATGTTGGGGGTGCTGCGAGCAGCGCCCCCTCCCCGCTGACACATCACGTACCCACACCCTGTCGCGCCCGGCAGGGTGACCAGTGACGCAGGTGACTCACCGTCACCACGTCTCCACGCGACCCTCCCGTAGCCTGACGGGATACCCTCCTCACTGGCGGGCTGATGCCCGCTTTGTACTTCTTTGCTCCTGCATATGCATTTCTGTACATGCTTGTATTGTGTGTGTGTGTCCTGTATGCTTAGTTGTACAATAAACCTTTACAAATCAATCAATCAAATTAAAATTAACTTTACCACTGGAGTCAAGAGTTTCTCTCTCCAGTGTGACCAACTAGCTATCATCACTCCCGTCACGGTTAAAATTGGTGATCCCCGGAGTGTAGCTATGGTCTATAGGTGGCTATAACATGTGCTATAGAAGAGCACAATTCTCCCAGTGGAGGGACCTGCGTCTTAAGACACATCCGTCCTAACACTCCTATGGCAAAAAGCTTAGCCTCCATTATGGGGTTCGCTTCGCTGAGCTATAGGTCAGGAGAACTACACTCATGTGTAGCTGCCACCTTAAAGGTTATCCCCTCCCACCCTGGCACTATCTGTGCCCCCCTCTGATGCTTCCTTGCGTCATCAGCCCGGCCTTATGCGCGTTCAGCGCGGCCCCTGCCCCCCTCAGACGCCTTACTGCGTCTTCACCGGCCTGATGCGCACTCTGCGCGGCTTCTACTCCCTCTTGACGACTTACTGCGTCCCCAGCGGCCTCATGCGCATTCTGCGCGGCCTCTGCAACCTCTGATGCCTTCCTGCGTCCTCAGCACGGCCTCACACGCATTCAGCGCGGCCCTTGCTCCCTCAGCGTGGTTTCCCGCGTCTTCAGTCAAAACCCTACCCCTCAACCACGCGGTGTTAGAGTAACTTACTCCACTGTCGCTACTCACCGCCCTGTGGATTACTCACCGCCCTCTGGATTACTCACCGCCCTGTGGATTACTCACCGCCCTGTGGATTACTCACCACCCTGTGGATTACTCATCGCCCTGTGGATTACTCACCACCCTGTGGATTACTCATCGCCCTGTGGATTACTCACCGCCCTGGAGATTGATTACTCATCACCAGGCTGCAACACTACCAGGCGGCAACACTACCAGGCGGCAACACTACCAGGCGGCAACACTACCAGGCGGCAACACTACCAGGCGGCAACACTACCAGGCGCCAACACTACCAGGCGGCGGCAACACTGCCATGGCCGCAACACTGACACGCCCGCAACAGCCGGCAGCAACTCTGCCATGGCGGAACACTGCCACGCCCGCAACACAGCCGACGGCAACACTGCCATGGCGGCAATACTGCCACGCCAGCACACAGCCGGCGGCACCACTGCCATGGCGGTAACACTGCCACGTCTGCAACACCGCCACGCCTGCAACACTGCCATGGCAGCAATACTGCCACGCCCGCACACAGCCGGCGGCACCACTGCCATGGCGGCAACACTGCCACGTCCGCAACACCGCCACGCCTGCAACACTGCCATGGCGGCAATACTGCCACGCCCGCACACAGCCGGCGGCACCACTGCCATGGCGGCAACACTGCCACGCCCGCAACACCGCCACGCCTGCAACCCTGCCATGGCGGCAATACTGCCACGCCCGCACACAGCCGACGGCACCACTGCCATGGCGGTAACACTGCCACGCCAGCAACTGGTCAGCACAGCCCTCCACATCAAATCGGCAACAGTAACACCAGCAGCACCGCTCCACCAACCAAGATTTCTTTCCTCCTCCCTCGTCACTAGGAGGGGAGTATTGTAGCGGCTTCACCCCCTACACACCGCTAGGAGGGGAGTTTGTAGATGTCTCCCCTACAAACTTCATTCTCTCCTACACCAGCTCCAAAAGAGAAAACGTGTGGTTTTAGCCCACACTGTTATAACTTGTTTTTATTAATTTTCAGTATTAATATATACTTCTTCATAACCCTTTATTTTATGTTTTCTAATGTAACTATAATTAACAAACATGTAACTCACCATCTCACATTCACCCCTTTCTTAGCGCGCACTGCATTAGCGCGCTGACCCAAAAACCATTGTACTATTTATAAGAACATAAGAACATAAGAAAATAAGGAAGCTACAAGAGGCCGCGAGGCCTACACGTGGTAGTTCCTGTCACCTAACACTATCTACATCCACCTTTCATCCCCATCCATGAACCTATCCAGCTCCCCTTTAAAGCTCCCTAATGACTCCGCACTAACTACCTGTCTACTGAGACCATTCCACTCATTCACCACCCTATTTGTGAACCAGTTTTTCCCTATTTCCTTTCTAAATCTACGCTTTTCCAGCTTGAATCCGTTACTTCTTGTTCTACCCTGGTTAAAAGCCGTAAAAACTTTTCCTACCTCTCCTTTATTAAATCCCTTTATCCACTTAAAAACTTCTATCAGATCGCCCCTTACTCTGCGTCTCTCGAGTGAGTGTAATTTTAATAACTTCAATCTCCTCTCATAACTAAAGTTACGCATCCCTTGTATCATTTTGGTCATCCTTCTCTGCACTTTTTCTAACAACACTATATCCATCCTGTAATATGGAGACCAAAACTGAACTGCATAGTCTAGGTGAGGCCTGACTAGAGCCAGATAAAGCTTTAGAATAACTTCCGCACTTCTACTTTAACACTCTGGTAAGAATCTAATACTCTATATCATTTCTGGCCTCAATACATTGTTTCAGGTCAGGTCTGGGCTACCTCCTCCAGATCTTTTCACTTCTGATT
>JACEEZ010000970.1:0-18860 GCA_016584305.1 Chionoecetes opilio | reverse complement strand
GGGGTGGGAAAAAAGCGGGAATGGTACAGGAGAAAGGACCAGCCAAGGAATGAAAGGTTCTATGTGGTGGCTATGGAAGGGTTACTCTTCAGAGCCAGGACAAAGTCGCTGGAGGTAAATAGTCGTATGTAGTACAGAGGGAAGAATGGTGGCAGCAAGGTGTGTGTGATGTGTGTGACAGGAGTGGATAAAACCGTAGAGCACTTGATGCTGGAATGTAAACGGTATGAGTATGCTAGAACAAAGATGTTGGAGGTAGTGGTAGGAGAGGTCGGAGTGAAAGAATGGAGAGAAGATGAGAGACAGGAGTGTGGGAGATGGAGTAACCTGCTCGGGTTGTGTGCTGAGTGGAGGAGTGACAGTCGTGTGATTGAGAGTGTAAAAGAATTCTTGGAGAATTCTTGGAGAGCACGTAGGAGGGGAGAATGAGAGGCAGGGAGCCCCTCTATGATGGGGGACCCGTGTGGGTGTGGTGCTGGGAGGGGTGGGAGAGGGGGTGAAAACACTGGCTGTGTTTCCCCCCCCCCCCCCCCCCCTTTTGCTTTTCTCCCAACAAATTACGGCGTGTGGGAGAAACGCCGGACCAAAGGCTTCACCGACAGCATCCGCTGGGTGACTCGCAAATCAGTTTCAAGATCACTGCTTCCCGCCAAGGCTATGGATGTGGAAAAGCAAGGGCTGAAAAGATCAGCCAGGCCAATCAGTGGGTTGGTCGACTGTGGAGTGTGGCAAGGATGAGGGCAAGCAATTATGATGTGTTGAGGAAGTGTGGAAGAGTGTGGCTGTCCCAAGCATTATGTATGGTATGGAGGTGATTGCATGGAATGAGAGTGAAATAGAGATATTGGAGGTGGGACAAAATAAAGTAGCAAGAATGGCACTGAATGCACCCAGGTATGCAGCGACTGAAGGTTTGGGAGGTGACATGGGATGGAGTACATTTAGGGAGAGACATTCGAAAGCAACACTCAGGTATAAAAATCAGACTGGAACGAATGGAGACACAAGATTGGCACGAAAAGTTTATTTGTGGAGTGAATGTATATAGTAAATGGGGGAAGCGATGCCAAAAAAATGGTAGAAAGAAGTGGATTGCGATTTTGGTGGATGTATCAACTGATAGATGGAAGACCGAATGTAATTGAATGGAAAATGTTGAAAGGTGATGAAGAAGGCCTTGAGTGGGATGTGAGAAAGTGGAAAACTGAGATCGATAGAGTAGTGAAGTATGTGGGCTGAGTAGTGGAAAAATGAGATGGAGCAAAGAAAACACTAGATGGTATAAGGAGAAAAGAGGCACCAGCGTATGAAAGTGTGTATGATGGAACCCGGCCCCCCGGGGTGGCGACCTTCTCTTCCAAGCCAGGGGGACATTTCGAAGAAGCTCTAAACTACACCCTCTAGCGTTCTAAGACCGACTTAGTTATACGGGCCAAGAAGACTACTAAGGAAGCATTTTCGGAGTTTCATCTTAGCCTCGTGTAAGGCTAAGACCTTCTTAGTGCCACCACTTCCACTTTAACCAATCAGCGTGCGCGACACAAGTCTGTATTTGGCGGAAATACGTATAAAACAAACCTCGGCGTATACCACGCCGAGGGAGTCTCTCTTTCTCCTCACTCTCACTCTCACTCTCCTCTCTCTCTTCTCTCTCTCTCTCTCTCTCTCTCCTCTCTCTACTCCTACTCCTCTCTACTCCTCTCTCTCTCTCTCTCTCTCTCTCTCTCTCTCTCTCTCTCTCTCTCTCTTCTCTCCTCTCTCTCTCTCCTTTTTTTCTTCTATTATTTCTTCTCCCCTCTTCCTTCTCCTTGAGTTGCCAGATAGTATTTCCGCTACAGTCACAGTGCATTGTCAACACGCCGAGGGATCCTCTCCTCTCTCTCTCTCTCTCCTCTCTCTCTCTCTCCTCTCTCTCTTCTCTCTCTCCTCTTCCTCTCTCTCTCTCTCTCTCTCTCTCTCTCAATCTCTCTCTCTCTCTCCTTTTTTTTCTTCTATTATTTCTCTCCCTCCTCTTCCTTTCTCCTTGAGTTGCCAGATACGTATTTCTGCTAGTCACAGTGCTTTGTCAACACGCCGAGGGATCTCTCTCTCTCTCTCTCTCTCGCTCGTCTCTCTCTCTCTCTCTCTCTCTCTCTCTCTCTCTCTCCTCTCTCTCTCTCTCTCCTCTCTCTCTCTCTCTCTCTCTCTCTCTCTCGTCTCTCTTCTCTACTCTCTCTCTCTTTTTTCTTCTATTATTTCTTCTCCCTCCTCTTCCTTCTCCCTTTTCATCCTCCACACACACATCATAGCCAGTATGTGATATTATCGTGGAAAAACGAAACTTTTTTTCTGGTGAGTTTTGATATGTTTGAATTAATCTGCTAACCGTTTTCTGTCGCAAATCATATCTATTCCACCCAGCCCACCCTATATATACTATATACAGTCTAAAAATATAATATATACCAATAATATAACCATTGTTGTTATGGTGACGAAGAAAATTGCGGGCTAAGACGACCCCAACCCTGCCTTAGTTACACTCGCTGCACTGTCTTAGGCGGAGCGAAATTTGCTTCCGAAAATGTCCACCTAGCGCTAAGATGGTCTTAGTCCCCTAAGATGGTCTTAGTAGTGTTCCAAAATGCCTCCCCAGAACACAGTGCTTAGTGTAAATGCAAGGAACTACAGATGGTCCGAGTCAGGCAGCAAAGTGTGCAGATGTGTGACATGGGTGAGGATGAAACAGTGGAACATGTGATACTAGATGTGAGAAGTATAGCGGGGAGAGAATGGAAATGATGCGTGTGGTTTTGACTGAAATGGGAGGTGACATGAACGAGTGGTTAAAAGGACAGGAAGAGAATGGATGTTATTGCTGCTGGGACTGTGTGGTGAGACAAGTGGACGGATGATTGAGACAGTGAAAGAAGGTTTTGGAAAGAATTTGGTATATGAGAAATAGACAATAGACTCTACAGCCCTAAACAAGAACAAGAACAAGACTACAGGAGCACCGGTTTAAAGGCCAGCTGGCCTATGAAGAAAAGTACCGTGGTTCGGACGAGGCCACATTAAATCCAATGACCCCTCTGCTATACGGAGGTAATCTTACCCTTTTTTACGCTACTGCAAAACTTTATACTCCTACAATCCACTCCGTTCCGCTCGCCTTCCCCTTTCTATCAGTGGTTCGGATCCCACGAAAAACTGTAGGTCCCTCCGCTCTACGGAGTCCTTCTTCCCCTGTCCAATCTCTGAAAAAAACAAAACAAAAAAAAAACTTTTAATCTCAGACTTCTTTCACAAAATTTTTCACAATTTCCTTCCTACTGTTGGTATATGTTGGAACGCGGGAGATGTGGTGGGAAGAAATGACGCCAGCCGCCCGTGCGGGGTGCCGTGGCGTTTTAGTCTAGGCGATTGGTGCAAAATACAGCTAAATTGCTGGGTTAATGATTAAAGCATGAAATTTGGCACACTTATTCCTCAGCCCATAATGAATATTTTCAAAGGTGGAGCCAACGGAAACAGCCCGTTTCTTAGCAACGGTTGCTAGGAACATATTTCCCTAGCAACAAGCTATTTATGTCTTTTTAATCTACTCCAAAAGGATGGTGCTATTTTTTTTGAACATCAAAACTATGGGAAGACATGTTTTTAAAGCCACTGTGGGTGTCAAAAGATAAAAACAGCATTTGTTTGTTAATTGTCCTTTTATTGATGATGATTCCCCCTTACACTGCCCACACTTTTGAAATCAACAATGTATGATCTCACCATTAACAGCTTCAAGCCCTTTCCCATAGTTTCAGGCATTATCACAATCCCTCTGCATGTGCAGTAAAACCATACATTTCAAGGTGCGCTCGTACACATTTGCAGTCTCTACACCTGCTCCTACAACGACACTTCAGCATTCTTGGCAGGATGCACTGGCTTCGGGAAGGTTTGTCCACAGGGGCTTCCACTGTTCTGGGCAGTCCATCCCCACTCAGCAGGGGAGGGCAACTGGCGATATGGCAGAGTGTACGCCCCCAAATAGTGCCCACCTTGCATGCCGCCCTCTTGATATGTTGCTGTAAGGCAGCCTTGGTGGGAGGAAGAGCTGACATCTGACGCCCTTTGCGTGTAAATAGAAAGTTTTCTGACTTCGTTGATGGAGGTACATGTCGCTGTCCTGTCATAGAGAAGGATGGTGAAGTACTCTAGAAAGCCTCAGCCTTTTCAGAGATTTGTTCCGGTGCACTATGCAACTCATGAAGGCTTCAGTGAGTTCATCATGTGTCCCCACCACTTTCCATGCAGTCTTTTTTCCCAATTTGGGGCAAACTGCGACACCGTATCGCAGCCTGTGAAAGCGGGGAACATCGGAAGTACCAATGTTTCTGTGGGCCGAGGGAAGCACATATCTCATGAGCTGGGATGTAGTGAAAGTTCTTGCCACTCCGATGCAATCCAAAATTCAATCTTCCTAACTGCTGCACAGTCGCTACTGCTAGCACAACTACATCGGTATCTACTGTCCGAACGAGGATCTTATAAAAGCCTTGCCTAACAGCGTCAGCAACATGTACCATGATCCTGGAATCTGCTTCCTCATGGTTGCAGGGAGCAATGCTGGTTGTGTCCCGTGCAGGCACACAGAGTACATTCACACCATCGGAAAACAACTAGAGGATTCTCTGCTGATGCACTCGCCATCAACTCATCATTCAGAAGTTTGAACATTCTATCTTGTTGCTATTCAAGCGAAGAAATTGCTGCCAGTTCTTTGGTACGGGGCTGGACACCTAAAACTCGCCTCGTTGACTAGAACCCATAGCACGCTTTCTCTGGTCTGTGCCTTTAACTGTTGGTAAAGTATTGATCCAGACAATATCTACTCGTTGAGCCTGATTTTGCCTCTTTTGATGTGTGGGACAAACACATTTGCAGCGTAGTCGCCAATGTCTTGCATCCCCCGGGTCTAAGAATGTTCACGAGTACAGCACCATCCATGATACTCACTTCCGTATCTGGCCTTGATTCACATGGGGACTTGACATGTTGTTCAAGACAGCCCGTGAGGTCCGACTTTTTTCCAAGACGTAATAGTCCATAGGAAGATAGCGATGGCGGAAATGGATGATTTTTCGTGGCTGGAAATTGTCCAAGTCACCGTCTCTTGTCTGGCATGCAACATACAACCTTGCAAACAGAGATGATTCACTTTTGAGAAGATTGACTTCTGCGCCTGCTTTCTTTGACTTCTGTGCTTGTTTGTTGAACAGTACTACTTTGTTCCTGGGGGATGGTTGCTGTTACTGGTTTGAGTTTGCATGAGTCGCTCCCTTCAAAATGTTCCATACTGCTCTTGACCCTTTGATTGTATTGTGGTAGGCATCGACTGACTGCTTGTCCATGATGTCCTTTGAATGCAGTCTCAAAAGGGTTTTGGGCTTTCTTCCTCAAATGGACTCGACATGCCCTCAATTACACTGACCAATGTACCCACCTGTCCTAGCGAATAGCTTCTGGGTAGCAGCAGTTTGCTCTGTGTTTATTTGGCTGGCACTCTCTCTTTTCCCTACCATGGATGACTCAAATTCGGATGTGCCCACGGACAAGTTCTGGCCCTGCTACTGCCCATCGTAAAAGAGCGTCGGCATCCTGTGGTCAATCCAATGACCCCCTCCTTCATCCTTCAGTACGCGGTTATTTTGCTCGTGGCCATGATAAAGAGCGATGAGGGAAAATATTCGCGGGGACTTGGCCAGGACATACTTGCCTTTACAAAATTCTCAGCAACATCAGGAGGGGTGATATCAAGGCTACACATATCTCTCACGTGAACTGACATCCAACGGGCGTAGGGGGTGTGGTTGAGGCTGAAAAACCAAGGTGTCACTTAGTCAGTGTATCTTTGTACAAGTCAAAGTTTCCAGTACGTAATGAACGCACAATGCCAAGGAAAGCAGTTCCAGTTCAAGACTTTGTGTACCAGTACAAAAATTGTGGACTTTTAGTCTTCCGTCGCTGCACCACTTTGCTGAAACTCTCGGGAGGGCCTTCTTCATTGGTGGTAACGTACACGTCATAAAGCATTCTTCAGGAGAAAATACAATGTGCATGCAGTTACTTGATGGGCATGCCGGGTCCGAGAACATGGGGTGCCTTGAGGAAGGATTCTACAATGCCAGGAGTGGCAATTTCTGCTTCTTGAAGTGCCTCGACCAATCCCTTCCTTCCAGCCAATGGCCTAGGGCTTTGTACAAGTCATCTCCGTGTGGATCCACCAAGAAGAATGACAAACTTGTCCTCTCCATAAAGTCTGTCATGGACCATTGTATTTCTTTTAGTTTTTTCGAACAAAGGCTGATCAGCAGTAATCACTGGAACCCGGCCGGGGTTGACATATGTTTTTACAGCTGCCTGAACAACATCAAAACAGTGCCGCAGCATAGATGGGGAGCTGGCCTCTTCGGCAAACAGAGGCAACATGGCATTGATCGAAGGTAAAAGGTTTGATTCTGCCATTTTTACTGGCGTGATACGCTGCCCAAGTAGGCTTGACTCCTTGGATATGTCATCTGCATGCAGCTTCTCAACATGACGCAGCCAGTCGTATTCCTTTTTCCATTTCTTCACTCAGATCATCGCAGGAAGATGTCAGGTTTTCCGGAAGTGAGTGGAACATAGACATCAAATTGTGACAGACCTGTAGGCTTTATTTTTACTGTAAGCCAAGGGTAAGTCCATTACCTTCCTGTGCTCCTTCAATGGTATTATTGAATGGGTGAAACCACGTTCGTCATCACTCTTTCTCTCGGTAGTAACATTCTGGAACAAGGACAAGCTTGTGCCGTGAAATGAACCCGGAGGTGGTTGAGCTAGATTTGGTCTATGTTGTCAGCAACTGCGGTGATGAACTGACCCTTCTGGAGCTGGGGAGGACAGACTGTGGGCCCAAACTGGTGATAATACGCGCAGACATTATTCCCAATGATGTGATTATATCCATGGTTCGATCATATGATATTGAGAAAACCGAGTGCATAAAGACTATCGACCAACTGCCGTTCCCTTTTTAATGCATGAACCTTGAGTCCCAGGGGAGACGGGTAGAGCGTCTCCCGATCTTTGCTGTGATAGACATGTGGTACTTTCCCATAATCCCGGCCCTCTGATGCAGTTGAATACTAACAGCTGAGCAATGGTGACAAAGGGTTGACTGAGGCTCTTGTTGCATGTCTGATCCGTAATGTTTGACCCATTGATGATCATGCTGACAAGCGACAAAAGTGACCGAGGCACAGAGTCCACCTGACTGTTCTGGTCAAACGACCCTGAAAAAGTTACTTTTTTTTGTAAATATTTCATGTCTGTCGTGTCTGCAATTTTAGTCATCATGACGCTCTGTTCATCTCGGTCAGTCTGATAGCCTTGTCGTAAGAGGGTGCCCATATCATCCTCGTAAGCCATGAACACATCTCTCCCTTCCTTGTAGGCTTTCATACCTGGAAGATGCTGAGAATTCGGTCTTTAAGGTGCTTACTGTTTATTCGAGTGGAAACATCCACACCAAGCTGATCTAGCCTCTCCTGTAGAGCTTGGTAAGATCTGAAAGTTTGAATAGCTGAATGTCCTCATCTTGTCTTCTCTCCTCTACGTAGGGTATGGCTCCGCCAATGCGATACTTTTGCATGTTTGGTCCTTGAGATGCAGGGGTTTTGCGGGACATTTCCACGTGCTCTGTTATACAAATGGGTTAAAGGGATTTTGCATGATATTTCGCCTCAAGGGCGATAAGTCCCCCTGCACTTATTTTACTGAAGAGCCCCGTCTTGGATCTCATGTGCACACTTCCGCACACGGTAATCTAGTTGAAAAGTGCAGACTTCATGAAGTTTCTCCTTTGCAGATTCTGGTTTGGAAAAGAAGAAACATACACGATTTTACTGTCTCATGTGTGCTGGTATCTGATTCTCCACTAATACTGCGTGTGAAAATCCGTTTTTGAGGTTGTTGTTCTTCGTTAGATTTTTCGCTTCCCCTCCTTGGCTCGTTCCAGTTTACTTCTGCCAAATTTCAGATACAGGATTTTTTGCCACTTTGCAGTCTGTTCCTTAAATGTGGTCTCCATACCATTTCCAAGGTCCAAACGTGTGACATCTATTTGAATGGGATGCAATGGGGGTTCATGAAATTGAATGATGGTATCAAGCTGTTGTTTTATAGCCTGCATCAGTGGGGCATGTTTAAAAGATTCTTTACTGTCTAGCTGACAAAGAACACCTTTCGACCAATCGTTTGACTGGTAGTTGTTGGCGAAGGCTTGCCATGTCTGAGAATGCCCAGCCTGCAAGTAAACAAAATGCATGGATTACAATTTGAAATAAACAGGAGCATGCATTATCTTTTTATCAATATTGTTCTCTAAAATATTTAAAATACATGATGATGTTAATTTAAATTGGTGTTTCAACTTCAAAAGTGTATGGTTGCTAAGGAAATGTGTTGTCTAGCAACTGTTGCTATTTATGCATATTCATCTACTCCAGGGTGGTGTAAAGTATTTAAGCAAAGCTGCAGATATTGAATACATTTTCAATTTTTCAGTAAAATTGGTCTGAAGGCATCATATATACTGGTTGCTAGGGAAAAATGTTGCTTAGCAACCGTTGCTATGCTAATAACAGTTTGCGTTGGCTCTACCCCTGAAAATATTAAGAATGATGGGGACGGATATTTGTGCCAAGTTTCATGCTTTTTTCATCATCTGACATTTTTGCACCAATCGCCTAGACTATTTGGGGGGGTGCGCGCGTACTGGCAGTGACAGAAAAAAGCAAAACAAACCCAAAACAAGAAAAAGAAACAAAACAACAACAACAAAAACAAGATAAGAAGAAAAAAGAGAAGAAGAAAGGGAAAAACGAAGAGAAGAAGAAGAAAACAAGTCAAGCCTGAAAAGAAAAAAGGGCAAAAACCAAAACTGAAGAACTGGTGGGCGGCGGGGGTGGGCGCGGGTTGTCCTGGGTGGTCCGGAGCACCATCTTCCGAGGCCCATGTCCTGCCAAGCCGCCCCAGAGTGGTTTCTGTTTGCTCGTGCGAGATGGGGAAGCGTGTCGTTTTGGTCGAGACCGACTCACAACAAAACATACAAACACATACAGCACCTGGGTCAAGCCCCGGAGACTTTTTCTCTCTACTAGCCTCCTTTCTCTCACCCATCTATTCTTCTCCCTTCCCCACTTCCCCATCTCCTGCTTTCTCTTTTTATATTCTGATTCTGAAAAAAAAGTCCACCTGTAATATCAAGATCAAGATCAAAACTCCAACATTTTTCAAGCAGGGAAAAACACGTGTAAGTAACCCCGCCACACCAGTGTCTGTTTGCATCTCTTTTTTGCCTTCTGCATCTTTTGGGTGAAGTAAATATTGCTTATCTTATCACGGAGTATTGGTCAATAGGGAGTATTGGGTTGGAACTGCATATTTACCGATTTGTGTATCAATGTATACCATGTGTCCCCGAAACCATATGTTTGCACCCTTACCATAAAAAAGCAGTTTACGGAGCCAAACCATGAAAACACATGGAATCTGTGTAAAATTTCTTTAGTTGGCTTTAAACCGATTTCCAGACCGAAACTTAGTTTTCCTGAATAGTATGATGGGTCCCAAAGGAACTGTCGCCGATAGGGACTCCGACCCTCGGCGAGTGTTCCTATTACCCGTCCTTGTGGATTCAGGATTAAATACCAACAATTTGCTGAATACTGTGAATAGTTAGGCTAGGTTATGTGGTTAGGTTAGGATAAAATAACCTTTTCATATATTACAAGTTGAACTGTCGCCGAAATTTCCACGTCGGCCGGAGTTCTCGGTTGGTGTTTTCGGGGAGCTCCTATCGGCGACAATCCACAAACCGTTTTTGATGTGTATTAATGAATCTGGCACTCGTTTTGTTGGAAATAAATTTTTTTACAAGTTGCAAACCAAACCCTTCATTCATTGCAAAGGGATAATAATTTATAGGAGACAAGACCAAGGTAGAATTAGGACCGGGTAAAGAAGTAGAGATAAATGTAACAAGTGGAACTCGGCAAGGGTGCACAGCATCAACAACCCTGTTTAAATTAGTGACTCAGGATTATCCATGAATTAGAAGAACTAGGGAAGGGATTTTAAGGGTGAATTGTTTAGCATATCAGCACTTTTCTTTGCAGACGACGGGATGTTACTAGCAATTAGTATAGAAGGCAGAACAGGTAGTAAATAGGTTAGAGGAAATAGGTAAGGAGTATGGATTGGAAATGAATAAAATAAAAGTAACATCATTATTTTCAATATAAAAGATAAGCCTGAAAAAGTTAAGAAATATATATGTTAGAGATAGAATGAAATATTTAGGGATAACCATAAATGACAAGAATAGTTTCAAAATACAAAAATAAGAATGTTTAATAAGGCAGAAAAATGGCAAATATGACCAACATGTATGAAGGGAACGAAGTGAAATTTACTCTAGGTGACATTACAACTGGCTGGATGGAAAATAATATAGGAGTTAGACAAGGATTGTCATGTCCCCAACATTATTTAACCTGTATTTAGAGGAACTGATCGTGAGAATCGGGAAGTCAAGTAAAGGAGTAGCAATTGGAGGAGAGAAGTTAGGATGTCTAGCCTATGCTGATGATGTAGGTAGATGTGATGGCAATTTTTATGGGAATTAATATTTTTATAAATTTATGAAATTATTGTAATTTTATTAATTAAAGTTTTGATGGCATTGTGATGGCAGAAAGTAAGGATGAAATGGAGGAAATTTTACACATAACAAACACATACGGAATGGAATGGGACCTGAAGTTTAGTGAAAGGAAATGTAAAGTCATGGAGTTTAACAGTGAAGGTAGGAGTCAGTGGGTGCTTCAGATAATGTCCTAGAAGCGGTCCATACAAAAACCGGATCGGACCGATCGGAGCAATAAACACCGGATCGGAGCTATAAAATAGCCAAATGAGGGACATTAAGCATTTTAGTACTTGTTTTTTTACTTGACGCATGTTTTTATATAGCTACATATTAGGCGTATTTTGTGCGTCCCCTTGGAAGTAAAATTATACTTATTTAAGCTCCGCCCCTGCTTGCCATCACAAAATACGATTGTAGCGCTGCCAGACGCTTCTACAGACGGAGCCGAAGGAAAATGTATCGTACATTAAACTGGGAGAGCCAGACAGACCTCGCTCTCACAACCTTAAAAAAATTACCCAACTGTAATTAAAAAACGTAGGGAAATCATGGTACATCATGTTGCCATCATGGAAGACTGCAACAATTTATCATTTACATTATCACTCTCCCTCTCTTCTATTTTCTTCCTTTCCCTTCCCTTTCCTTTCTTTTTCCATTTCTTTCCTTCTTTCTCTTCCCTTTTTTTTCTTCTCCTCTTTTCTCTTTTCTGCTCCTGCCTCAAATCTCCAGGCGTTCGCCCTTTTCGGCAAAACCGCATAGGGTTAGGTTAGGTTAGAAAAACGTTAGGTAAGGGTTTTGGGGTTGCTTACCAGTCATGGTAATTTTGGGTTGTGGGAAATCACAATGAGGTTATTTTCAAGAAAATCCTGTGGTTAATTTTGGGAGCTACAGCCATGCGTAGAGGGCCGCCAGCTGCCGAAACCCGGCAAAACGCATGAGGAACCCTGAGAGCACCTCAGAGCACCTCACCTCGCCCCCACTGGAGGACTGTGGAGGTGTTTGTATATCCAATATGTACATTTTTTGGGTGGGCATTTTCCCATGTAAGTTATGACAATGTACCAGTTACATTGCATTTTTAAATAATTATAACTATTACAAAAAAAGATTGTTTATTATTTTAGTGTATTATGGCCAAATTACAAGTTTTATCGTGCTAGCCACAAGTCCCTTAAAAAGGGTTCGGACGCATTGAAGATTGGGGGGATTGCAAAAATTGTTCCCAGATGTCGCTGGAGAATTTTAATTTTGTGACTTCTTACCTGTTAAGAGTCACCTACCTACTCCTTACTACTCCTTACCTACTCCTAATTAAATACAGTATCCTTTGCATGTCGTGCGCAGAAATGAATTTTGAATTGGGGAGAATTAAAAAAAAACAGAAACTTTAGGGGAGGAGGTCTGATAAGATTTTCTCATGCCGCGTCTGTTTGGCCGGCTCTTAAAACCACCACCCCACCCACGACTGAAATTTTTTTTCGGGAAAAGGAAAATTTTTGGTCCCGGACTGCTCTGCTCATTTTCTGTACAGCAAAAGAGTAAAAAAAAGTGGGCGGAGCTTAAAAAAGTAATTTTACTTACCGGGGAGCACAAAAACGCCATTTATTTTACTACCGTATAAAACAGTAAATCCCCGGGAAAACTTTTTTTCTGTTTAAGACGGTGGTGGCTTTAAGGGGCTTTTCCTGCTTGCGTGCCTTGAAAGACTTTTCTTTCCTGGACAAAGATTCGGAGCCCAATTTTTTTTGGCGCGCTGCGTGAGGGGTGGACCACAATTTTAGAACATTATCGAAACCCAAATTTTTCCAATATCAAAATAATGCTTTTTCCAAGGTCTGTTTAAAATTAATTTTTATCATGTTTTGGAAAGTAATTTTATTTGGAAGACATCATGATGTAAAAATTTTGGGCCCCCGCTGCTTAAAATCGGAACAGGGCACCGCTGCTTAAATTTAAGCTCCACTAATACCCTACCAAAATGGTTTTTTTTCGCTTATTTCTCGGTTTCTCAGTTCTAACCCTCTCAATGCCCTCTAGTAGTACTTATCCCATCCTTCCTACAGCATCACGCTACGCCCCCAAAACCCCTCTACAGTCGTGTAATAGGTGTAAAATTTTATAAATTTTCTAATATTGTTTTCTAATTGTGATTAGTAAATCCCCCGGGAGTGACCGTGAGACGAGGGAACTCATCGTACTCACGGTGACGTCAGATAAAAAGACGCCGTACAAATACGTGAAGCCAAACTGTCGCCCATTGTGGGATAAACCCCCCAAAACGTCGCCCCGGCCTTAAAATCTTAAATGTCCCTCATTTCGCATTTTATAGCTCCGATCCGGTGTTTATCTCCCATCCCGGGCCGTCCGGTTTTTGTATGACCCCTAGAAAAAATAGAAAAAATATTATCCAAATGGGGGGTAAAAAAGGAAGGGAAGGCGGTTAAAAAACAGAGGAAATTAATGAAAGCAAGGCAAGGAGGTGACAGGGATGAAAAAATGGTGGTAACAGAGTCATTTCCCCTAAAAAAGAGGGGGGGCAGGAGTTTATGGAAGGGGGGGGGCTGTACCCATTTTCCGTAGGGGGCAAAAATACTCGTCAGGGGGGAAGGGGCATCATGCACTTTGGGAAAAGGCTCGAAATAGTAGGAGTGGGGGCTAGGAGCTTGTAAAAGGGACTGCTTTTTGCCAAAGGGGAGACATGGGATGGGGCACCTTTTATCAAACAATCATTGGGGGCATACGCCGGGGGCCGCTCGCCTCGCCCACCCTACACGCCACCCCCGGGGTCACCACCCGGTTCCCATGCAGGCTCCTTTTCCATACCAAGCATTCTCGACAAGAAACATCAACTTGCCCCCACGACCTTGTGGGCCCCCCTTGGCCTCCTCCACCCGGGATTGTCTTTTACAGCAACCCATGGGAAAGGGTCGGTTTTTAAGGGGGGCCCCCCCAAAAAACCCCTTTTCCCGGATTTAATGAATTTTTTTTCCGGAAAAAACAAAATTTTTTTTTTTTTTTTTTTTTTTTTTTTTTTTTTTTCCTTTTTTTCTCTCTCTCTCTCCTCTTCCTTTTCTCTCTCTTTCCCCCCCCCTTTTTCTCTCTCTCTCTCTCTCTCTCTCTCTCTCTCTCTCTCTCTCTCTTCCTCTCTCTCTCCTTTTCTCTCTCCTCTCTCTCTTCCCCCCCTTTTTCTCCCCCTCTCCCCTTCCCTTTTTTCCCCCCCTCCTCCCCTTTTTCCCCTTTTTTTTTTCTTTCCCCCCTTTACCCATCCACTGTGTCTGACTCCAGGGGGGGATGAAGGCCCCGGGGTCATGAGGGGTTGTTGTTTTGGACAGGCGGATTTTTAAAAAATGTTTTTTTGGGGTAGGCCCCCCGTTTTCCCCCTGAACCCCCCCCAATAAGTTAATAAAAATTTTAATAATGCCGTGGGTTTTTTTGAATTCTTTACTCAGTACATTTTTTATTTTAATATTAATGTAATTTTAAAAAATGAGTTTTTTTTTTTTTTTTAAACCCCCCCGGAAATGCCTCTCCCGCATTGGGGAATGAGAGCTTTTCGTCGATTATTTTTAAATTTTTTTTTACGATTTTTTTAATTTTAATTTTTTTATTTTTTTTTTTTTTTATAACCCCTATCAGAAGAGGACATTGCAAAACTCGGCGCATTGGGATAACTCGGAAAGGGGGCCAGAGCCCCTATCGTCGAGTTTTTAAAGGCTTTTACTGTATAGCCGAAGTTGGCGCTGACGGACTGTGCAGGTAATAGGCCTCGATTCAGCCCTCACGGTGCAATCGCTGATTTGACACGTAATCATCCCAGCGATACCCCATGATTCTGCAAAGACACTTATTACCAAAGGCATTGATTCGTCTCTTAAAGTCACTTTTAGTGCCCCATGTCTCACAACCATAGAGTAAGACAGGGATCACAAGCGATTTGAAGACCCGGGATCTTTGTCCTCCTGCACGGGTTACCGACAACGCCAAATACTCCCGCTGAGCGGTCCATACACCGTGGGCTATGCCAATCCGCCGTAAGACTTCTTGACGTGACCCGCCATCATTATGGACTGCGCTCCCGGGTATGTAAACTTTCCAAGATCTCAATGTCCTCGCCACAACGCATGAACAGACTGTACTGCTTCATCTAGTAAGTCTCCAAACCCCTTTGGACCTTGGTCTTGAGCCAGGAGACCTCAATTCCCAAAGGCTTTGCCTTCTCGTGCGCGCCTCGAGAGCCATCACCAGGCCCTCCACGACTCAGCAAAGATTACTGCATCATCGGCAAAAAGATCAGTGATCTTGGTTTTTGCCAACGATGCTCCACAATCACTTTGATCTACAACCTTGTCCAATACCCAGTCCATACAAGCGTTAAAAAGTGATGGGCAAGGACGCACCCTTGCCCACTCCTGTATTCCGGGAAAGAAGCCGGATACACCTGCCCCACACTTCACAGCACTCTCAGTCCCAGAATACAGACCTTATAAAACCAATAGCCCTTGCGGAAATCCCTCGAAGTCGCAGAAGATCCGAGTGACTCACGATGGCACTGAGTCAAACGCCTTTCTTGAGATCAACATAGGCTGCAAGCATCCCCTGTCGAAACTCACGTTGGCTTTCCACCAGGACACGAAGCGCTGGGATACGGTCCATTGTTGACTTACCAGTCCGTAAACCCAGACTGCTGAGGTCTCTGATGCTTCACCGATGGCTGCGAATCCGTGTCAGCAATAAGGGGCAAGCACCTTGCCTGGAAACGCTGAGCAGTGTAATACCGCGGTAATTTGTTGCAGTCCTGACGGTCCCCTTTCCCTTTCCAGATAGGGACGACCACCCCCTTTTCCCGTCAGGAGGAATGGGACCTGATTGCCACACGGCTCAGGACAGCATGCAACCCGTGGATCATGGCCTCACCCCCAGCTTTGAGGAGCTCCGCACTGATATTACAAACACCCCCTGCCTTTCCACCCCTCAACTTTGCTACAGCTTCTCTGACTTCGTCAAAAGAGGGTGCGGTTTCGTCAATGGAGGATCGGCATCCACTGCCTGTAACCCAGTGGTGTGAAGCTGCTCAGTTGGAGGGTCCACCGTGAATAACTGCCCCCAAAATACTCACCCAACGGCCATCTGCCATCCATGTCCGACACGAGGGGCCCATCTGCTGTTCGAATAGCACTCGCCTGAGAAGGGAAAATTTGGAACGGAGCTTCTTCAGGGCTCGGGAGGCGGGTCGGAGGTCATTAGCGTTCAAATGACCCTCGACATCCTCAGCGAGACTCCTGACATACCTCTCCTTTTCTCTCCTCAGGAGGGTTTAGTCCGGCGTGACAGAGCCCTGTGCCTGGTCCCGGTTCCCAGCCAGCCTGGCAGCGCGCTCTCCTCCCCGATTTTCTCCCCGCGTCTCCGTCGAGACAAAACCACGCCTTTTACCTCGGGCGCTCCCCAATCAACTCCTTGGCAGCCTGTAGAGTTTCACGTTTGAAGGTATCCCACAGTTCTACAGGGTCCCCGAGAGCACCGAGCACATCAAACCGATTTGAGAATGCCAACCGCATACTCATGAGCACATGTCAAGTCCTTCAGTTTCTCAGATGAAACACAGTATGGTTACCTCTTGAGATTCTTCTGGACTTGACATGAAGCTTAAGTGTAGCAACAACAAGTCTGTGATCTGTTCCAAAGAACTCAGCACTCCGGTAAACCCTGCAGTTCTGGAGGATCCTCCAACGAGTGCTAACGAGGATGTGGTCGATCTCCTTTGCTACCCCTCCGGCATTACTATACCATGTCCAGCGGTGCAGCTCTGGTCTCTGATACCAAGAACCTACAATTCTCAACCTTCTGGACCTTGCAAAGTTCAGAAGCAGAGAACTGTTGGTGTTTCCTGGTACCTGAGCCATGGGGACCAACCATAACTCGTAGCCATCTCTCACAGTGCCAGTAGTAGCATTGAAGTCGCCCAAGACAATGAGTGTGTCCCGAGGAGGACACTGGTCTAATTCAGCACCTTCAGGGAAAGGATAATTAAAGGAAAACTGGTGTTCCACAAGAAAATTGAAGACTTAGTGAAGATAGATGGGCCAAGAAAATATCCCAAGAAAATACATCAAGTTCCACCTGGAAGAAGGAATAGAGAGATGGAAAGAAGAGAAACGGTGGGAGAGGAATGGAACAAGATGGAGATAAGAGATATCAAAAGAAATTGAGAAAAAGGGCTAGTGAAATGGCAGGAGGGAATGGCCAGGAAATCAACGTTGCAGTGGTACAGGAGGAAACAGAAACCAGAGGGGGTGACCTGGCATGTAGGAGACTGGGGGAGTAAGTTACTCTACAAAGCAAGAACAGGCACCTTGGAAGTCAACGGAAGGAACAGGGAACTGGAGAACCAAATTGTAGCTGCAGGGTAGGAGAGAAAGAAACCATAGAACATGTCATTGTGGAATGCAACAATAGGGTGGAGTGAAAATTTTCGAATTTTTTTTCTTCTTTGGCTAGTAGGGTGCCAATAGCGCATATGGGTAAATTTAAACTTGATATTTTTGAACGGCCCTTGGTGGGATACTGTGCAGTAATGAGAAAACCTCTCATGCAAAATTTGAAGCGAATCGGTTTATATTTAGAGGTGGCGCAAGTTAATTGAAACCTGTACTATGTGTACTATGTGATTATACCTGTACCGAAGTCTGAAAGGCTAGAGTTCTAAATCACCCATTTCTTTTGCAGAATGCTCATTCACGCGCAGCTACGACTGTTTTGGCTGGTGGGACAGCCAACCCCGACCCATCCTCGAGCCAAACTCCTCTCTCGTGGTGACGTGCTCAAGCGGGCTTTCTACTTCCACAACGTGGAAAAGAAACCGTCGCCACCATAGCGCCGCGGCCACTGTCCAAGAGGTGCTAAGGTTCTGGGAGACCGCGAGGATCCCAACGATGACGGCAAAAAGCGCCGTTCGCAAGGTGAAGGTCTTGTTCAAGGACTGGAAGGCGCTCGTGAAGAGCAAGGGAAGAGCGACGAACAAGACGAAGGAGGAAGAGTTTCAAGAGGCCCTCTGCGACCTCTTCGACGTCGCCCACGCCGACGCGATGACCCTGATGACGATCCCGGCTGATCGCGAGTTTCCTAGCGGCGCAACGCGAGAAGGGTCGCCGAGGGATCATGCAGGGAGCTGACAGGGTGCTGGAGCGCCGGGAGATGACAGTGGCGGCAGAGAAGCGATCACGAGAAGCCTCGACGTCGCAGCTGAACGAACGCGCGGTGCTCGCGTCCTCCTCCTCATCCTCCTCCTCGGTTGAGTCCAGTCCAGTACGCGGCGGGGCGGCTGCTACCGCTGAGCCGACCGGTGCAAGCCGGTCGGCTTGTAACCTCGTAACACTAACAGAAAAAGTGTCCGTGTGACATGCCCTTTAAAGGCCGTGCCAAACGTTTTGTTGACTTGTGATTGTCGAGAAGTTTTAAGAAATAATTTGTCATTGGTTGGTGACTGAAGACAAGTTTGATGACTGTCATTATTTGTCCAGAACAGTCCAGGGCCTTCCTACCTGTTAACAACCTAACGAGGAGGCTTGCTGGATGCGGTATAAGGCAGGTATATCTAGCCGGTGGGAGAGCGGGTGGTAGCTGGAGATACGACCTCCGTAGCTGGATCTGGGTCCACAGGCTCAATGGCCTCAGATCACTCTCCAATACAACATTTGGACATTACAAAGAAACCACATTACAGTAAGGTATACAAAGTATATTGCTCAGTGATGGATCATAATGCTCTGCCTGGCTACCTGGGCCTCTAACCTCACTGATTCACATCATGATACCCTACCTACCCCTAAATGGAAGAGGAGGTCCGAATAATGTCGAAGTCCGAATACGAGAGGTTTACTGTATGTATATATATATATATATAATAATATATATATATATATATATATATATATATATATATATATATATATATATTATATATATATATAAAATAGGGTGGTTCACTTTTATAGAGTAAGAAATTCAAAGTGAACTATTCGTTTTGCCCTCGTGAATTATTGAGGGTTCTTGAGAACTCCAATCCAGAGTCCGTCAATAAAAGCTGTTGGGGGTCCACGAGTGATCAAAGTTGCTCTGCTTCCCCATTATCCAA
>JACEEZ010000969.1:42500-67500 GCA_016584305.1 Chionoecetes opilio | reverse complement strand
GGTGGTAGGGTGGGATACATAATGGTGGTAGCGGTGGGGATACATTAGTGGTAGCGGTGGGATACATGTGGTGGTAGCGGTGGGATACATGTGGTGGTAGCGGGGGATACATAATAGTGGTAGCGGTGGGATACTAATGGTGGTAGCGGTGGGATACATAATGGTGGTAGCGGTGGGATACATAATGTGGCAGCGGTGGGATACATATAGTGGTAGCGGTGGGATACATGTGGCTTGGGCAGGCGGGGGGTGGGATACATAATGGTGGTAGCGGTGGGATACATAATGGTGGTAGCGGTGGGATACATAATGGTGGTAGCGGTGGGATACATAATGGTGGTAGCGGTGGGATACATAATGGTGGTAGCGGTGGGATACATAATGGTGGCAGCGGTGGGATACATAATGGTGGTAGCGGTGGATACATAATGTGGTAGCGGTGGGATACATTGGTGGCAGCGGTGGGATACATAATGGTGTTAGCGGTGGGATATATTAATGGTGTAAGTATGGTTAGCGGTGGGATATATAATGTGGTGAGCGGTGGGATACATAATGGTGTTAGCGGTGGGATACATAATGGTGGTAGCGGTGGGATACATAATGGTGGTAGCGGTGGGATACATAATGGTGGCAGCGGTGGGATACATAATGGTGGCAGCGGTGGGATACATAATGGTGGCAGCGGTGGGATACATAATGGTGGCAGCGGTGGGATGCGGAAAACAACTATCCCTCCACCGCACATTAGGTTAGAGGGGAACAAACTACAGCACTATGTGGATAATCATAGCATTGTCTTGTGTTTTATTATTCTTGCCTTCATCTGTCGGACCCCAGCCACGGGCCGGAAAAAAGAACAACAGAAAACAAGTCCAGGAGCATTGCCATAACAGCGTCACGTCATACTGCGCCATAAAGGAGACAGCACCACAGCGCGGCACACAGCAATGGACGCCCTGCTGCTTCGGCGCCGCCCTTAACCACCCCTTGCCGCACCCTTGCCTCTCTGACAACACCCTTCACCACCCCTTGCCGCACCCTTGCCTCTCTGACAACACCCTTAACCACCCCTTGCCGCACCCTTGCCTCTCTGACAACACCCTTCACCACACTTGCCGCACCCTTGCCTCTCTGACAACACCCTTACTAGCCCTTCCGCACCCTTGGTCTCTCTGACAACACCCTTACTTAGCCTTCTTGCCGCACCCTTGCCTCTCTGACAACACCCTCACTAGCCCTTGCCGCACCCTTGCCTTTCTAACAATACCCTTAACTACCCCTTGCCGCACCCTTGCCATCTCTGACAACACCTTACTAGCCCTTGCCGCACCCTTTGCCTTTCTAACAACACCCTTAACTAGCCCTTGCCGCACCCTTGCCTTTCTAACAACACCCTTAACTACCCTTGCCGCACCCTTGCCTCTCTGACAACACCCTTCACCACCCACTGCCGCACCCTTGCTTTTCTAACAATACCCTTAACTAGCCCTTGCCGCACCCTTGCTTTTCTAACAATACCCTTAACTACCCCTTGCCGCACCCTTGCCTCTCTGACAACACCCTTAACTAGCCCTTGCCGCACCCTTGCCTTTCTAACAACACCCTTAACTAGCCCTTGCCGCACCCTTGCCTTTCTAACAACACCCTTAACTAGCCCTTGCCGCACCCTTGCCTCTCTGACAACACCCTTAACTAGCCCTTGCCGCTACCCTCCTACCAAGGGCCTCGCCTCAGTAACCCCTGCGTGCCGTTCCACTCTACTGCCACCCTCACAACCCCCCCCCCCCCTCAGGCACACCACACAAGAAAAAATAGGTACATGATATTTATTTTTTCCTTCCCTAGGACTGATGAGGGAGAGATTCTATTTTTTTCTCTTCTTTAGGCTTATTCTTAGACCTCTTCTTAACCCCTTGAGACCCAGAACGTAATTTCCATTGTAATTTCGGTGCCATTAGACGATTTTTAGTGATTATAAGCAATATTTTATAGATATGACCTGTTTACTATCTTGTCCACTAACTAATTTGGTATATTTAGTTACTTTTCGTAATTTTAGGGCTAACAACAGACGAATTTCTATAGCAAAGGAAAGATCTGGGCGTGAAGGGGTTAAATGATGAGGGCACATTCTGCTTTCACTTGTATTGCTGCTATCGGGCCGCTGCCATACAAAGACGGGAGGGGAGCGGGAGGGAGGTGGCGGGAAACGTAGGGCGGGAGGAACAGACAAAGGACAAGGGTGGCATACGAATAAATGGCGGGAGTTGAGAGGATGAGAATCTTAAGACAACGCATTACTTCTGCACTACTATCTCCCTCACGACTTTTTGCTGCTGTTAATCATTCTAGTCTTATTTTCTTCCTTCCTTCCTTCCTTCCTTCATTTATTCCTCCACTTCCCTTCCTCTTTATCAGCGTCGTCCTGCCTTCCCTCTTCACTGTTCCTTTTTTCTTCTCTTTCCATGACGCATTGCTCGCTCCCTTAACCCCTTGAGACCCAGGAAGTAATTTCCATTTTAATTTGGGTACCATTTGACGATTTTTAGTGACTATAAGCAATGTTTTATAGATATGACCTGTTTAGTATCCTTGTCGACTAACTAATTTGGTATATTAAGTTACTTTTCGTAATTTTATGGCTAACAACATTCAATTATTTATAGCAAAGGAAAAATCTGGGCGTGAAGGGGTTAAGAGGTCTTAAGAGGAAGGACGCAAGTATCGTAGATATTTTACTTCAAGTCTTCAAATTAGGTGTTTAATGCAGAAAACTGAATCTGAAAACAATACCACGAAAAACGGAAATAAACAGAGATTGCATTATTACTCACCAGACTCGCACACTCGGGAAGCCAGAGGTCGTCAGGCAGTCGTCATTCCTGAAACACAAACATCAAACAAGCGTGAAATATAAGTATACTCGAAGTCTTTGCAAAAAAAAAAAAATAGAACACAACGTACTAAAGGTAAAACAAGTATCGGTGCCCAGGGGTCCGATGAATACTGTAAACATTCGGTCAAATGCTGATGATATAGGAGGGTTTTCGTTTTCTTGGTTCCGTAGTGTCAGAATGTTTTACGCATATAGTGCACCGATACTTGCTTCACCCATAGTACGTAGAATTATAATATGAAAACAGCAAGTCTTGATAAATCTACGGACAATGCAATTAACTTATCACTACCTATGAATACTATAGGCTCGTCGGGCGTAGATAGATATATAGATATATATTTTATGGCTATACAAATGCATCAAAAGAAATTACATTATATACCAAATCAGTCATGGACCA
Organism: Chionoecetes opilio; assembly: GCA_016584305.1. Taxonomy (NCBI): domain Eukaryota; kingdom Metazoa; phylum Arthropoda; class Malacostraca; order Decapoda; family Majidae; genus Chionoecetes; species Chionoecetes opilio. The sequence goes on along the minus strand of JACEEZ010000969.1, from coordinate 64,198 downwards.
GCAATGGACTCTACTAAGTATTTAACAAAAGTATCAAGTGTCTATACTTTGTCTCCTTCACCAAAACCATATCAAGACTAGTAAGAGTTAGACAAGTAAGTAAGTAAGTAAGTAAGTAAGTAAGTTGGTAAGTAAGTAAGTAAGTAAGTAAGTAAGTAAGTATAGTTAGCCCTCGAGGAGCTCTTAACAGCAGGAAACGTACGATGCTTACATGACTATCCTTAATGTATATAGTAATGACTTTCCTGCTGAGAAAATCCATCATTAACGAACTCACATTTTCCCTTTTGATAAACCATTCCACAGATATGACAAAGGCTCCTTCCCGACGCCTCCTGTGTCCTATCTTACCCCAGCCAGCCCCTGCCTTGCCCCCTGCCAGCCCCATCCTACCCCAGCCTGCCCCGTCCTGCCTCGCCTCGCCTCGGTGCTGCCTCGCCCATCCTACCCCAGCCTGTCCCGTCCTGCCCCGCCCTGCCCTAGCCTACCCCAGCCTGCCCCGTCCTGCCCTAGCCTACCCCAGCCTGCCCCGTCCTGCCCTAGCCTACCCCAGCCTGCCCCGTCCGCCCTAGCCTACCCCAGCCTGCCCCGTCCTGCCCTAGTCTACCCCAGCCTGCCCCGTCCTGCCCCCAGCCTACCCCGTCCTCTGCCTGCCCCGTCCTGCCCAGCCTACCCCAGCCTGTCCCGTCCCGCCCTAGCCTACCCCAGCCTGCCCTATCCTGCCCCCAGCCTGCCCCGTCCCCTGCCTCGCCACCAGCCTGCCCTAGCCTACCCCAGTTGCCCCCGTCCTGCCCCAAATTGCCCCATCTGCCCTAGCCTACCCCATCCTGCCCCCCGCCCTACCCCCAGCCTGCCCCAGCCTACCCCGTCCTGCCCCCAGCCTACCCAACCTGCCCCGTCCTGCCCTAGCCTACCCCTGTCTGCCCCGTCCTACCTCCAGCCTGCCCCTGCCTGCCCCGTCCGACCCCAGTTGCCCCCAGCCTGCCCCAGCCTGCCCCGTCCCCTGCCTCGCCACCAGCCTGCCCCAGTTGCCCCCAGCCTGCCCTAACCTACCCCAGTTTACCCCTGCCTGCCCCGTCCGACCCGTTGCCCCCAGCCTACCCCCAGCCTACCCCCAGCCTGCCCCGTCCCCTGCCTCGCCACCAGCCTGCCGCTCTAAATAACTCGACGCTAATTGAATTGCCTCGTCAGTCCCATGCACGCACCAAAAAATGTAGTGTTTTAATAGTCGCTTTATCCCGAGTTTGTAATAATGGAAGGTCGTGTCCTTTATGAAGACCGTCACTTACTGGGATAAAAATATGTTGTCAACTGTTTTGCGAGAGTCACAGAATCACTGTGTGTGTGTGTGTGAGTGTGTGTGTGTTTGTGTGTGTGTGTGTGTGTGTGTGTGTGTGTGTGTGTGTGTGTGTGTGTGTGTGTGTGTGTGTGTGTGTCTGTGTGTGTGTGTGTGTGTGTGTGTGAGTGTGTGTGGTGTGTGTGTGTGTGTGTGTGTGTGTGTGTGTGTGTACACACACACACACACACACACATACACAGACACATGCAGACACACACGCAGACACACACACACACACACAGCCACACACACACAGACACATGCAGACACACACGCAGACACACACAGACACAGACACACAAACACACACGCAGACAGACACGCAGACACACAAACAGACACACACGCAGAAACACACACAGACACACACGCAGACACACACAGACAGTGTGTGTGTGTCTGTCTGTCTGTGTGTGTGTGTGTGTGTGTGTGTGTGTGTGTGTGTGTGTGTCTGTCTGTGTGTGTGCGTTTTGTGTGTGTGTGTGTGTGTGTGTGTTTGTGTGTGTGGTGTGTGTGTGTGTGTGTGTGTGTGTGTGTGTGTGTGTGTGTGTGTGTGTGTGTGTGTGTGTGTGTGTGTGTGTGTGTGTGTGTGTGTGTGTGTGTGTGTGTGTGTGTGTGTGTGTGTGTGTGTGTGTGTGTGTGTGTGTGTGTGTGTGTGTGTGTGTGTGTGTGTGTGTGTGAGTGTGTTTAATGATGCATAAATGACAATAACCATCCTCAAAGATTTCTCCATTTATTATTTTTATCATCTAGTCTTTTATAGCAACCCAAAAACGCGGGTAATTTTCGAGCAAATCTATGCTATCATACAAACTTTTATTTTTAATCATGACACTGTTAAAAAGAGGATGGCGTTTTGTACATTCAGCTCATACAGTTTTACATTTCAGCCTCGCTTACTATGGAAATCAAATGACTGTATATTTCATGAGTATTTTTTGAATGTACAATTACAAAGGGAATGGCGAGTTAAGGGGTTTAAGGGGTAAAGGGGTCAAGGGGTAAAGGGGGGAGCAGGAAAGAACAATATAACTAAACCTTTACAACCCTTAGGATATTTAACATCAACACCTTTGCAACCATTTCTTTCCTTTGCTCAAAAAAATCGTCTGTTGTCAGCCAAGCCATAAAATTACTAAAACTAACTTCATATAGCAAATAAGTTAGTCGAGAAGGATACTAAACAGGTCATATCTATAAAATATTGCTTATATTAACTAAAAATCGTCTAATGGTAAAGGTAAAGGTAAAGATGGGAGCATACGCTAAGCTGCGCGTGGCATGCGGTGCTCATCTCCGTGGCATTAGCCCTTAGAGCCTGTGGTGGGTGAGAACCCGTTACCCCGGGACACAGGGCTAGTGTGACTCCCGGGTTACCACAGTTGCCTTCCCCAGGTTACCCCAGGTACCCATTTATCAACCCCGAAAGGAAGTAAGAACAGCTGGGTAGGCTGGTCACCGACTTGCCCTGGCCCGGGATCGAACCAGGGCCCGCAGATTCGTAGCCAGGCACGCTAGCCACTGCACCACGGAGGCGACAATGGTAGTCAAATTATAATGGAAATTACGTTCTGGGTCTCAAGGGGTTTAACATTTAAACTAACAATACGTAAGAGTTTATTTTCTCACTTGCTATAAACAGATCAGACTTCCGATAGCCATTGTATATATGCTAATGCAAGAATGTATAGGCACAGTAGGCCTATCTATTAATCTGTATATACTATAGGAATACATACCAATACAATACAAAGGAAAAAAGGGTCATTTCGTACCTTTAAAATATATGAAAAAGAGTTAATTCGTACATTTAGAATATATGACATAATTAAAGTCTACATTACATATTCTAAACTCTCTTGCTCCTCTCTTTAATGTGACTTTACTATTATTATATTACTCTCTCTCTCTCTCTCTCTCTCTCTCTCTCTCTCTCTCTCTCTCTCTCTCTCTCTCTCTCTCTCTCTCTCTCTCTCTCTCTCTCTCTCTCTCTCTCTCTCTCTCTCTCTCTCTCTCTCTCTCCACATCACAAATGGACAATGCTTTCATGTCGCATTATTTCTTAACCATTCTCTTATATTCACTCTCCTCCACCAACACATTGACTTTTAACACACTTTTCCATTCTCTCTCTCTCTCTCTCTCTCTCTCTCTCTCTCTCTCTCTCTCCTCTCTCTCTCTCTCTCTCTCCTCTCTCTCTCTCTTTCTCTCTCTCTCTCTCTCTCTCTCTCCTCTCCCCCCCCCCTGCCGCTGTGCCTTATTCTGCCGTTCCTCCCGACACCTTCAACACAAGGCGTGGCTATTTTCTCCTACTAATGACTTTTTATTGTAGCGTGTGTGAGCTTCTTCGTCCTCTAAAACGACCCCTTCCCCTCCTCCTCTTCCCTCCTCTTCCTCTAAAATGACCCCTTCCCCTCTCCCTCTTCCATCCTCTTCCTCTAAAATGACCCCTTCCCTCCTCCTCTTCCCTCCTCTTCCTCTAAAATGATCCATTCCCCTCTCCCTCTTCCATCCTCTTCCTCTAAAATGACCCCTTCCCTCTCCCTCTTCCCTCCTCTTCCTTTAAATGACCCCTTCCTTCCCCTCTTCCTCCCTTCCTTAAAATGACCCCTTCCCTCCCCTCTTCCCTCTTCCTTTAAAATGACCCCTTCCCTCTCCTCTTCCCTCCTCTTCCTTTAAAATGACCCCTTCCCTCTCCCTCTTCCCTCCTCCCTTTAATGACCCTTCCCTCTCCCTCTCCTCCTCTTCCTTTAAAATGACCCCCTTCTCCTCCTCTTCCTCTAAAATGACCCCTTCCCCTCTTCCTCTTCCCTCCTCTTCCTCTAAATAACCCTCTTCCTGTCTTCTTCTTCCTCTAAAATGACCCTTCTCCTCTTCCCCTTCCCTAGTCTTCCTCTAAAATAACCCCCTACCCTCTTATCCCCCCTTTCCCTTTCCTTCCCCTCTTCCTCTTTCCTTCCTTTCCCCCTTCCCTCCCCCCCTCCAGCCTCCCTCCCTCCCTCTTCCCTCCTCTTAAAGGGTGCGTGGCTGTGTCCCTCCATCGCACCTCTTCTCTCTAAGCTCCTCCGCCTGCTACTCTAATATTCTCTTTCCTTCCTGGTCCTCTGTCTGACGTGTTGAGTTCACTTGTTACTTTTGCTTGCGTGTTGACTTGTGTTGCTCTCTATTGACTCTCTCTCTCTCCTCTCTCTCCTCTCTCTCTCTCTCTCTCTCTCTCCTCTCTCTCTCTCTCTCTCCCCTCTCTCTCTCTCTCTCTCTCTCTCTCTCTCTTTCTCTTCGCTCTCTCTTCCTCTTGCTTCTCTCTCTCTCTCTTTCTCTTTCTCATCTTCTCTTCGTCTCTCTCTCTCTCTCTCTTCTCTCTCTCTCTCTCTCTTAGCTTCTGGTGCTTTCATATGTCTTTTGTGTTGTGGGTTTGCTTTGGATGCTTGTTTTTTTTTTACATGTGTGTTTGTGTGTGTGTGTGTGTGTGTGTGTGTGTGTGTGTTTCTTCGAGATTTAGATGGGGGGAGGTAAAGAGGGAGGAGGAGGAGGAAGGAGGAGGAGGAGGAGGAGGAGGAGGAGGAGGAGGAGGAGGAGGAGGAGGAATACATAGGAATACATGGGAATAAGAGACACCAGGAGACCTATTGGACCATGACGAGGATATCTGCTGAACTACATACTACTAACTATCAACTACTTGTAAGAGGAACAGTTGGAAAATGATACCATGTCCCTAAAGAGGATAGGAACATAAAAGTTTCGTAGTGAAGAATGATAGGATATGAAGTATACTAACTACAACTACCACTACCACTACAACTAATCGATCTGGGGGACTATAATATGAATTCGCAGGGCAATATCAAAACCCATTTATTTTATAGTACGCGTCAAGTCAGTTTTTAAATGAAGTTATTGTGCTGGCTTCGACAACATTTGCTGGTAACTTGTTCCATCGATCAACAACTCTAACATTGAAATAATTTTTACGGAGATCTGTGATGCAACGTTGACCATTCAGTTTTAGACCATTGTTTCTTGTTGTCACTTGAGGAGAAAGCTCGAATAAAGTCTCTTGATTAATGACATCAAATCCTTTAAGAGAGTGACTAGAAATTATGAAGAAGATACTCCGTAGTGTAGCGGTTAGCACGCTCGGCTCACAACCGAGAAGTCCCGGGTTCAATCCCCGGGCTGCGCGAAGACAGAAGGGTGGTCTTCTTAAAACCCGAGCCCCTGTCCACCCAGCAGTGAATAGGTACCGGGTATTAGCCGGGGGTTTGTGACCCGCCTTCCCCGGTGGTGGCTTCCCCCAACACTAAGCACTAAAGATAAATGTAGATATGGAGACGGGGCCATACGAGCGTAGCTCAGGCCCTGTAAAATACAACTAGGTGAATACACACACACACACACACACACACACACACACACACACACACACAAACACACACGATTTCTATGCAACAGTCTGAATTTTGAACTCTTCAAAATTTCTCTTCTTCATAGAAACAAAAGGTAACTTTTCTTCTTCAATTTTTACTCTTCTTCATAGAAATTTTAGACTCCATTTTGTATCATCACCAAATAAAACAACAGCAACAGCTACTACTACTACTACTACTACTACTACTACTACTACTACTATTACTCTACTACTACTACTACTACTACTACTACTACTACTACTACTACTACTATTACTCCTACTACTACTACTACCACTACTACTACTACTACTATTACTACTACTACTACTACTACTACTACTACTACTATTACTCCTACTACTACTACTACTACTACTACTACTACTACTATTACTCCTACTACTACTCCTACTACTACTACTACCACTACTACTACTACACTACTATACACTACACTACTACTACTGCTACTACTACTACTACTACTACTACTACTACTACTGCTGCTGCTACTACTACTACTACTACTACTACTACCATTATTACTACTACTACTACTACTACTACTACTACTACTACTACTATTACTCCTACTACTACTCCTACTACTACTACTACCACTACTACTACTACTACTACTACTACTACTACTACTACTACTGCTACTACTACTACTACTATTACCACTATTACTACTACTACTACTACTACTACTGCTACTACTACTACTACTATTACCACTATTACTACTACTACTACTACTACTACTACTACTACCATTATTACTACTACTACTACTACTACTACTACTACTACTACTACTACCACTACTACTACTACTACTACTACTACTATTACTCCTACTACTACTACTACTACTACTACTACTGCTACTACTACTACTACTATTACCACTATTACTACTACTACTACTACTACTACTATTTCCACCCTATGGACTTCTTCACCCCCCCGCGGCACCATTACCATTGCAGATCATCTCATTTGCATGCGCGGCAATTTCTTGGGATTATGAGTCAACGAAAAATATTCCAAAGCTGTCAAGGCCCCGACGCCTCTCTCTCTCTCTCTCTCTCTCTCTCTCTCTCTCTCTCTCTCTCTCTCTCTCTCTCTCTCTCTCTCTCTCTCTCTCTCTCTCTCTCTCTCTCTCTCTCTCTCTCTCTCTCTCTCCACCCACCTACGACATACTTTTTTTCAAGAGATATCAAGGCACCTCCCGAACTCAATAGATGCACTCCCCTTTCTTTATTCTCTTACTGTCTTCTTTATAGGGACTGGCAGTGCGCGGGCTTTTTATGACTTCCTTTTTTTGCCCTTGGCCAGTCCTTTAGAACGTCACATGAGTAATAGACGTGAAATAATGATGGTTGTGTAACGCGGGGATAAACACTGAAAGACAATTTACCGGATGAGACCGTAGGTACCGGGATGCAATGTAAAAAATGATCATAAAAAGTGATGTAATAAGTCAATGTCAGTACGAGTTATGAGGCCACACGACCGGATGTGAGAGAGAGGAGAGAACGGAGTGAGATCTGACTGAGAGATGAGATGGATGTGGGAGGAGATGAACCGAAGAGAGGAGAGAGAGGAGAGAGAGAGAGAGAGAAGGAGAGCGAGATGGAGCGACGGAGAGATTAGGAGATCGGAGCGTGATATGAGATGATGTCCACGAGAGAGAGAGAGAGGGAATGGAGAGATGAGAGAGATAGAGAGGAGAGGGAGGAGGGGGGATTGCGAGGAGGAGAGGAGAGCCCAGAGAGAGAGAGGGGAAGGAGAGCGACGAGGTGAGGAGAGCGAGAGACGAGAGAGAGAGACGAGAGGAGGGGACGAGAGAGAGGAGAAGATGAGGACAGAGATGCAGTGAGAGGAGAGAGGAGGGTAGAGTGGGGGAGAGTGGAGGCTGATGGTGAGATGCGATGGAGTGGATTTAGGAGAGCAGAGAGACCAAGAGTGAGTGTATGAGAGAGAGACGAGGAGAGAGAGAGAGAGGCGAGAAAGAGAGAAGGAAGGAGATGAGATAGAGAGAGGAGGGGAGAGAGAGAGAGGTGGAAGGAGGAGATTGGAGAGGGTGAAGAGGATCAGAGAGAGAGAGATGAGACCGAGAGTGAGAGAGGAGAGTGGGGACGAGATTGACGAGGACGTGAGGACAGAGAGATGGAGATGGAATCGGAGGAGGGAGAGAGAGGGAGAGATGAAGAGGAGAGGGAGGGAGGAGTCGGAGAGGGAGAGAGGGTGAGGATGAGAAAGGAGGAAGAAGATTAGGGTTTTGGGGTTTAGGGAGGGAGAGCCCAGAAGAAAGGAGGAGGGGAGTGGGGTGCGAAGGAGAAGGGAGAGAGGATGAGGTGAGAGGTTGAGGGGAAGAGTGAGAAGGGAGATTGAGGAGGGAGAGGCGGAGGGAGATGGAGGATTAGGGAGAGCGAGAGAGAGAGGAGGAGAATGAGAGAGGAGAAAGGATCGGAGTGAGTGGAGGGGACCAGAGAGGGGAAGGGACCCAGGGACGAGGAGAGAGAGAGTAGGGAGCGAGAGTGGATGGACAGGAGAGCGAGAAGAAGGAGGGAGAGGAGATAGAGAGGAGGGACGAGTGAGAGAGCGCGGGGTGAGTGAGGGGGGAGAGGAGGAGAGGCGGTGAGAGAGGAGGATTGACGAATATTTGTGGGGTGATGAGGATGGATGCGTGGTTTGGTGATGGAGGAGACTTGGAGAGAGGACGATTGTGTGTGATGGGGTGGTGAAGACAGGGGAGATCAGAGAGAGTTGGGAGGACAGAGTTGGGAGAGAGAATGAGATGAGAGCGGAAGTTGACCGTCGAGAGGAGAGGACGGAGACGAGGGGTGGAGAGAGAGAAGCGGAGAAGAGGATGGATGGAGGAGATGGTGAGAACGAGAGAGTCGAAGTGAGTACGGGAGAATCTTTGAGGAGGACTGATGAGGGGAGATTGATTTCGAATGGGAGAGGAGAGACGATGAGATTGAGAGAGCGAGAGAGAGGGGGACGGGAGACGCTGAGAGGATGACATGATTAAGAAGGAGACCGAGATGCGGAGAGGAGATGAGTTGGATGGGTTCGATGTAAGAAGAGAAGAGAGACGCGGGGAACCCCGGGAAGATGACGAGAGGAGAGACTTGTTGTTTTGAGAGGGAAGAAGCAGAGGAAGAGTGAAGCGAGGGAATGGATCAGAGGGGGAGAGTATTGGGGTAGGGATCGAGAGGAGAGGAGAGATGGAAAGCGACCGAGTGGATGTAGGGAGCTGGGACGACAGAGTGGTGAGAGGGAGAACCGGACGGAATGAGAGAGAGAGAGTGATGCGTGAGAGCGAGAAAGGGACGAAGACAGGAAGGGTGAGAGGATGAAATGACGAGGAGAGGAGCGAGAGAGAGAGCGTGGAGAGCGGAGGGGATGGAGGAGTGAGGTAGGAGAGAGAGGTGAGAGCACGAGAGAATGTGAGGTTAGAGGGAGATGTTTTGTATGGGGTAGAGAGAAGAGAGACGAGTGAAGAGAGCGACGGGAGAGAGGGAGGTGAGAGAGGGTGGAGAGAAGGATGTCATGAGAGAGTGAGAGAGGGAGAGTGAGAGAAGTGAGAGAGAGAGAGCCAGGGAGAACGGGGGTGGAGACTCGTGAGGTAGAAGATGGGGAGAGGAGGAGAGAGGAGAGGAGGGCGGAGAGGAGGAGGAGAGAGATGGAAGATGGAGGACTGAGCGCAGGAGGAGACGACGGAGGAGAGAAGAGTGGTGTAGGGAAAGGAGATCGAGGAAGAAGAGAGGGAGGATGGGTGGAGAGGTTGAGAGGAAGAGAGCGAAAGAGTGAGGACTAGAGTGAGGGAGACGAAGGAGAGCAGGAGATGACGAGAGAGGAGGGGAGAGGGGAGAGAGTGGAGAGCAAATGAGAGAGTGGAGAAGAGGAGGAGGAGGAGAGGAGAGACGAATGTAGGAGAGAGAGCAGAGAGAGGCACAAGATGAGGAGAGATGAGGGGGGGAGAGAAGAGAAAAGGAGGAGGCGAGACGACCCCAGAGAGAGGGCGACACACCGAGGAGAACGCACGTCGAGAGAAGCAACACCGAGGAGAGTGGGAGGTGAGACCCCGACGGCGCGGAGAAGGGGAGAGGGGAGAGAGAGCGAGTGAATGGGGGGCGAGAGCCCGGAGAGAAGCGGGGAGGAGGATGATGGTAGGGGGTGAGTAGAGAGACAGGAGGAACGGAGGAGAGGGAGAAGGGAAGGAGAGGGGAGATGGGGGGAGGGGTTAGGAAGGTAGGGGTGCGTGGGGAAGGAGGGATAGGCGGGTGAAGAGGGGCGGGTAGGGTTGGGGTGGAGGAGGGGGAGCACCAAGCAAGGGCTACTGAAGGAGGGGCAGCAGGAAGCAACGCATGTCCTGTCTTCCTTCCTATTTATAAAGAGGATTATATTTTGACTCACCGTATCACTCCTGACACACAAGCAGGGATAACACGGAGACAAGGAGATAAAGAGCCGAGGAGAGACACACACACACAGCACACACACCACACACACACCAACACACACACACAGACGACACACACAACTACACAACACACACACACACCACACACACACACCCCCACGAGCACACACACACACACATCACCACACAACACACACACAGATTAAAGGAGTAAGTGTAGGAGAGCGAAGAGAGTAGAGTCAGGAGACAAGAGAAGAAACACGAATCGTCAGGGAGAGACAGAGAGTAGAAAAGATGACAGGTAGAAGGGAGACCAGAGACCAGAGAAGATAGACATCACGAGAGAAGAGACTGAGACAGAGACACGAGAGGAGACGAGGATAGGGAGAGGAGGAGACAGAGACCAGGAGGAGGCACAGAGAGACGAAGAACGGGGACAGAGACCAAGAGAGGCAGACGCAATCAGAGAGAGAGATAGAGACAGAGACAGGGAGACAGAGACAGACAGTCAGAGAGAGACAGAAAACAGACAGACAGCGACAGAGAGAGAAGACAGGTGAGAGAGAGAGAAGAAGGAAAGACAGACAGATCAGAGAGAGACAGAGCGAGAAGACAAAAAACTAACCGACCGCCAACTTAATACGGATGTCACAGTGCTGGTTCTAACTCTAGCGATGCTTCCCCCGCCTTTCAATTCTTCCGAGTATTCCCTTCGGGAGGATAACATCAAGCAAGGATAATGTAGTCACTGGTGATTTCCTAACTCTAGCTTACACCTCCCTGCAACTCAATCTGTGTCTATATCCCTTCCGGGAATGGAACACAAGGGGAGAAATGAGGAGAGGTCACACAAGGAAGGGGACGCACTCTGTGCTCTGCCTGGATGTCCTTGTCGGTGAGCCAGAATGTACATGAGTTGCGGATTCCGGTTAATGTTAATAATAATAGTAATAATAGAGCGAATAATAACTAGTTAATAATAGCAATAATATAATGTAAAGGAAGTGCTGTATGGAAACATGAACTGAAGTAGGGCCTTAACGCTTAACCCCTTCACGCCAGATTTTTCCTGTATCCGAGTATAAAAATCATCGTAGAGGAGTGTCGAGTTACCATACCAAGTAGACGGAAAGAAAAAGTGACCATTGATTAGTACCAAATTAGCTGAAGTGGGGAAAGAGGGAACAGGAGTAAGTAACTTCACAGGTAAAAAAATAAACCAGGAAAAAAATGACCCGACTTCACAGGGAAAAAAATAAACCATGAAAAAAATGGACCCGACTTCACAGGAAAAAAATTAATTAGGAAAATAATTGACCCGACTTCACAGGGAAAAAAATAAACCATAAAAAAAATTGACCCAACTTCCCAGGGAAAGAAATAAACTAGGAAAAAATTTGACCCGACTTCACATTGAAAAAAAAAAAGCATGAAAAAAATGGACCAAACTTCACAGGGGAAAAAATTCGTCACCAGACTTTGGCGGATCAGAACAAAATCACGGCGCGGAAAGTGTGTGTAAGTCGAGGTCAACTGAGGCGAGAATTTGTTAATGGGGGAGGGAGAGGGCTGGAGTTTTTTTTTCGAAATTCTGCGTTGGATTCTTTGAACTGTCAGTCTGCCTAGTGCATGCGACCCTCCACATTTTTTTGCTTTTTTTTTAATTTTTTTTTTTTCCCCCCCCTCTCTCTCTCTCTCTCCCCCTTCTCTTCTCTCTCTCTCTCTCTCCCCTCTCTCTCTCTCTCCTCCCCCTTTCTCCTCTCTCTCTCTCTCTCTCTCTCCTCCTCTTCTCTCTCTCTCTCTCTCCTCTCTCTCTCTCTCTCCTTCTCTCCTCTCCTCTCTCTCTCTCTTTCCCCTCGCGTTTTCCCCTTTTTCCCCGGTCTGTCTCTCTTTCTTTCGCTCTCTTTTTCTCTCTACAGCGAACTCCCCCCATTCTCTCTCTCTCTCTTTCTTCCTCTCTCTCTCTCTCTCTCTCTCTCTCTCTCTCCTCTCTCTCTCTCTCTCTTTCTCCCTCTCTTTTTTCTCTCTCTTCTCTCTCTCTCTCTTCCTCTCTCCCTGTCTGTCTGTCTGCTGTCTGTCTCTCGAGGAAAAGAGTCAGTGGTGAAGTCTCCATACGACCCAAAAAGAGCTGGACATGAAGGGCGGGGGGCGGGTGGGGTGAAGGAGGGGGTGGTGGGGTGAAAAGGGGGGTGGGGTAAAGGGGGGGCGGGGGGGTGAAGGGGGGGCGGGGGGGGAAGGAGGGGGTGGGGGGTGAAGGGGGGGCTTTTGGGGGGGGGTAAAGGGAGGGGCGTGGTGGGGTAAGGGGGGGGGGGGTGGGGTGAAGGAGGGGGGTGGGGGGGTGAAGGAGGGCGTGGGGGGAAAGGAGGGGCGGGGTGGGGTAAAGGGAAAAGGGGGCCAAAAAAGGACTGAAGGGGGCAGGGGAAAGCAAGCATGTCCTGTTTCCTTTCCCCTTTTTATAAAAGGATTTTTTTTGACTCCCCGATCACTCCTGAACACAAGAGGGAAACACGGAGACGGGAGATAAAGAGAGGAGAACACCACACACGCAACACACACCCCCACACACACACACACACACCACACACACACCCCAACACACACACACACAACACACCCCACACACACAACCACACCACACACACACAACACCACCACGATAAGAGAAAAAAAAGGAGTAGAAAACAGAGAAAAGACATCAGAGAGAGACGGGAAAGAAAAAATCGAGGGAGACAGAGACAGAGAAATAGACAGTCAGAGAGAGACAGAGACAGAGAGACAGACAGTCAGAGAGAGACAGAGACAAAGAGACAGACAATCAGAGAGAGATAGAGACAGAGACAGGGAGACAGAGACAGACAGTCGAAAAGGAAAAAACAGAAAAACAAAACAAAAACAAAACCAAAAGGAGACAAAAAAACAGTCAGAGAGAGACAGAGGGGACAGCAGTCGAGGAGACGAACAGAGACAAAAACTAACCCCCCACTTATCTACGGATGTCACAGTGCTTTTCTAACTCTAGCGTTGCTCCCCCTCCTTTCAATCTTCATATTCCCTTCGGAGATACACAAGCAAGGATGTCACTGTGATTTCCTAACTCTAGCTTACACCTCCACTCACTTTTTATTCCCTTCGGAGTCACACAAGGAAGGGCGTCACTGTCTCTGCCTGTCCTTGCCTGAGCCATTGCGATAATGTTAATGTTAATAATAATAGTAATAATAGCATAATAATAATAGTTAATAATAGCAATAATGTTAAAGAACGTGCTTGACATCTGAAAGGCTAACCCTTCACGCCCAGATTTTTCCTTTCCTATATATAAATCATCTGTTGTTAGCCATACAATTACGAAAAGTGACTTGATATACCAAATTAGCTAGTGGGAAAGGATACTAAACTGGTCATATCGATAAAACATTGCTTATATTCACTAAAAATCGTCTAATGGCACCCAGATTACAATGGAAATTACGTTCTGGGCCTCAAGGAGTTAAAGAACGTGCTTGATATCTGAAGGGCTTAAGAAAGATACTCTCTCCATCTATCTTTCTCTGACATATCTTCCTAAGAACTTCTATATAGAGGCCGATAAAAACATAAGAAAATAAGGAAGCTACAAGAGCCAGTGAGACCTACCTACACGTAGTCGTTCCTGTAAAGAGGGTTAAATAATAAGCAAAGTTAGAAGTTAGTGAATAAGAATGAGTAAAGTTAGAAGAATAATTAAAGTCAAGAAGTAAAGTTAATGACTGGACGCAACAGTCTGTCTCTGTCTGTCTGTCTCTTTCTCTCGCTCTCTGTTTCTCTCTCTGCATGCGACTCTCTCTCTCTCTCTCTCTCTCTCTCTCTCTCTCTCTCTCTCTCTCTCTCTCTCTCTCTCTCTCTCTCTCTCTCTCTCTCTCTCTCTCTCTCTCTCTCTCTCTCTCTCTCTCTCTTTAATTCCGATTCTTCACAACAATATAACATCCACAAATCACCTTCCTGCGTCCTCTCTGATAACCTACTCGTCTCCAAATCAACGTTCTGGTAAATTATTATATTGACACTAACGGCAAATGTGACGGTCAGTTGTTGATAAAAATAGGTTGAGTGTATTGTTTGCCCGCCAGTCCGTCTCCAATGTGCATGGACAACTACCTCGTTTGGCTGCCGTGTGATTGGGTAGTTGATGGTGGGCTTGTTGGTCCTGTTTTGTGATGCCATTGACTCTTGTTGGCGCTTGTTTTAAATATGTTTCTCGGTACCTACTGTTTTGTGTCTATATATGTACGTCCATCAATACAGTGGCCGCCGAATGCTGTGGCGGTCTGGGCGGTTGTCATGATGCATTGGCCGCTAAATTAATAACCTTTTAATTGTTTTTTCGCGCAACTCGAGCAAGCGGGATATGAATATTGATGACATGGCAACAAGACACTGACGCTTAGCAACACAGCAGGGGGTATGTATAATGTACGTTAAACTAAGCAAGTCAGTGAAGTCTTGGAGGACAGTGAGAGTGCACGCACTGTTTCCCTTCTTTCGTCATTAGTTACGAGGATATTGTCAAACTGTGCAATCATTTATTGCTTCATGGCTCCTCGGCGCATTATATCCCAGGATACTATAAGCTCCATATGTTCCTTGCATAGGGCTGGGTTCGGTGCAAAAGCTATCGTGGATCAGACAGGAGTTGCAAAAAGGACAGTTGAGCGGTGGCTAAAACGTTGTCGTGATGCCTTGGACGGAGAGACGCCTTCGCACTAGTGAAGACTGGACGGCCAAGGAAATGTGCCTCAAAGACTTTAAATGTTATAAAAAGGCAGCTGAATGTCAAACCAACAAGCACAGCACGTGAAGTGAAGGAAAACAATCCTGCCTTACTGGGTAATGTGTCAGTGAGAAGTGTGCAGCGTGATGTGTTACGTGATCTCGGACTATTTTCAAGATCTGCCGCTGTAAAGCCACTCCTGACTCCTCGTCACATGATAGAGCGACTCACTTTTGCTAAAGAACACAAAGACTGGCCTCTTGAGAAAGTTCGACGCATATCATGGTCGGATGAAAGTGTCTTTATGGTGACAGGAACTAACGATGCAAAAGTGAGGCGCCTCAATTAAGAATTCAGAGCGACACGACCCTCGGTACACCGTGGAGAGAGTAAGACACCCAGATGCTCTCATGGTGTGGGCTTGTTTTTCATATTATGCAGTGGGTAACCTCGTATTTCTTGAAAAAGGTGTTACTGTGAACAGTGAGCGATATTTAGACATCCTGCATGACAATCTTGAATCCTGCTGTGACAAGTGTAGGGCAGAAACTGTTATGCAGGATGGTGCCCCTTGTCACAGGGCAAACGTTGTCAAGGAATGGTTGGCTATGTGTGCTATCAATTGCTTTGACTGCCCTCCTAATAGTCCTGACTTGGACCCAATAGAAAATCTTTGGTCCATAATAAAAAGGAAGCTTCAAGAAGTGGACACTAGTTCAGTGGCGAAGTTAAAAGCTGCACTGTTAAAATTGTGGGAGGAACTACCAAAGGAGCTTCTTCAAAAACGTGCAGACTCGTTACCTAACAGACTGCAGGATGTTATAAAGAGGAAAGGGAATGCAATCAAGTACTAGGATACCGGTAAGTTACACAGTTTCTTGATTTTTAATGTTTTACGAATATTTTGTTGCATTTTGAGTGAGCGTGTCACTGACGGCAGCAGGAAGTCCCGCACCCACAACATTGGGTGGCCACGT
The DNA here is from genome assembly GCA_016584305.1 of Chionoecetes opilio. Lineage (NCBI taxonomy): Eukaryota > Metazoa > Arthropoda > Malacostraca > Decapoda > Majidae > Chionoecetes > Chionoecetes opilio. The sequence goes on along the minus strand of JACEEZ010000969.1, from coordinate 48,279 downwards.
ATTCGATATCGATATCGATATCGATGATATTATCATTATCATTAATATTAATATTGTTATCATCATCCATCATCATCATCTATTATTATTATTATTATTATTATTATTATAATTATAATAATTATTATTATTATAATATTATTATTATTATTATTTATTACCACTATTATTGTTATCATTGATATCATATACGTATTAATGTTATCATTATTATTGCTGTTGTCATTACGTAAACGTCTGATCATGGCTATGTGAGGGGTTAGTCTCTCTCTCTCTCTCTCTCTCCTCTCTCTCTCTCTCTCTCTCTCTCTCTCTCTCTCTCTTCTCTCTCTCCCCTCTCCCCTCTCTCTCTCTCTCTCTCTCTCTCTCTCTCTCTCTCTCTCTCTCTCTCTCTCTCTCTCTCTCTCTCTCTCTCTCTCGCTCTCGTTTAAAGCCATGGTGAATGAAACACACACACACACACACACACACACACACACACACACACACACACACACACACACACACACACACACACACACACACACACACACACACACACACACACACACACACACACACACACACACATATATATATTTGCAGTCGAAGAAGTAAACATAATTTAACGCTCCATAGTTTTGAAGGGGACATAGTCATTTATACTGACGACAAATTACATGTTTCAAGTGAGCAAACGTAAATTAAATATATTTTCAAGAGATTTTAATAAGTCACACACACTCATCTATGTTAGCATCCTTAAAAAAGTGTCTAGTCTACCCACACATGTAAGGATAACTCAATGAACGAAGCACTACATATAACCATATAATATATAACTCAATGAAGCACCCTATATAAGGATAACTCAATGAAGCACCCTATATAAGGATAACTCAATGAAGCACCCTATATAAGGATAACTCAATGAAGCACCCTATATAAGGATAACTCAATGAAGCACCCTATATAAGGATAACTCAATGAAGCACCCTATATAAGGATAACTCAATGAAGCACCCTATATAAGGATAACTCAATGAAGCACCTATATAGGTAACCATGAACACCTATATAAGGATAACTCAATGAAGCACCCTATATAAGGATAACTCAATGAAGCACCCTATATAAGGATAACTCAATGAAAAACCCTATATAAGGATAACTCAATGAAGCACCCTATATAAGGATAACTCAATGAAGCAACCTATATAAGGATAACTCAATGAAGCACCCTATATAAGGATAACTCAATGAAGCACCCTATATAAGGATAACTCAATGAAGCACCCTATATAAGGATAACTCAATGAAGCCCCCTATATAAGGAAAAACTCAATGAAGCACCCTTTTAAGGATAACTCAATGAAGCCCCTACATAAGGATAAACTCAATGAAGCACCCTATATAAGGATAACTCAATGAAGCCCCCTATATAAGGAAAAACTCAATGAAGCACCCTATATAAGGATAACTAAATGAAGCACCCTATATAAGGAAACTCAATGAAGCAACCTATTTTAAGGATAACTCAATGAAGCACCCTATATAAGGAATAACTCAATGAAGCACCCAAATATAAGGATAACTCAATGAAGCACCCTATATAAGGATAATCAATGAAGCACCCTATATAAGGATAACTCAATGAAGCACCTATATAAGGATAACTCAATGAAGCCCCCTATATAAGGATAACTCAATGAAGCACCCTATATATATGGAACACCTATTAATGAAATATAGACACCCTTAAAAAGGTCTAAAGTGAAACCACACTATGTAAGGATAACTCAATGAAGCACACTACATCATAACCCTATATAATAACTCAATGAAGCACCCTATATAAGGATAACTCAATGAAGCACCCTATATAAGGATAACTCAATGAAGCACCATATATAAGGATAACTCAATGAAGCACCATATATAAGGATAACTCAATGAAGCACCCTATATAAGGATAACTCAATGAAGCACCCTATATAAGGATAACTCAATGAAGCACCCTATATAAGGATAACTCAATGAAGCACCCTATATAAGGATAACTCAATGAAGCACCCTATATAAGGATAACTCAATGAAGCACCCTATATAAGGATAACTCAATGAAGCACCCTATATAAGGATAACTCAATGAAGCACCCTATATAAGGATAACTCATAAAAGCACCCTATATAAGGATAACTCAATGAAGCACCCTATATAAGGATAACTCAATGAAGCACCCTATATAAGGATAACTCAATGAAGCACCCTATATAAGGAAAAACTCAATGAACACCCTATATAAGGATAACTCAATGAAGCACCCTATATAAGGATAACTCAATGAAGCACCCTATATAAGGATAACTCAATGAAGCACCCTATATAAGGATAACTCAATGAAGCACCCTATATAAGGATAACTCAATGAAGCACCATATATAAGGATAACTCAATGAAGCACCATATATAAGGATAACTCAATGAAGCACCCTATATAAGGATAACTCAATGAAGCACCCTATATAAGGATAACTCGATGAAGCACCCTATATAAGGATAACTCAATGAAGCACCCTATATAAGGATAACTCGATGAAGCACCCTATATAAGGATAACTCAATGAAGCACCCTATATAAGGATAACTCAATGAAGCACCCTATATAAGGATAACTCAATGAAGCACCCTATATAAGGATAACTCATGAAGCACCCTATATAAGGATACCAAATGAAGCACCATATATAAGGATAACTCAATGAAGCACCCTATATAAGGATAACTCGATGAAGCACCCTATATAAGGATAACTCAATGAAGCACCCTATATAAGGATAACTCGATGAAGCACCCTATATAAGGATAACTCAATGAAGCACCCTATATAAGGATAACTCAATGAAGCACCATATATAAGGATAACTCAATGAAGCACCCTATATAAGGATAACTCAATGAAGCACCCTATATAAGGATAACTCGATGAAGCACCCTATATAAGGATAACTCAATGAAGCACCCTATATAAGGATAATTCAATGAAGCACCCTATATAAGGATAACTCAATGAACGCAGCACCCCGCCCTGACACCACTAGCAGGATGGCGACACTTGTACAGGCGGGTGATCATGGAGGTAGTATGGGCTATACTACTATACTACCTATACTACTATATTACTATACTACTACCATACTTACTTACTTTTACCTACTTACTTACCATACTACTACTATACCATACCCAATTACCCATACTACCTCCATGCGGGTGACGGACTGACACTCCCCGCCGCCGCGATGACCATAACACCTTCAAGACGCCAGCCACACTGTTATAGGCAACCCCAATCAGGAGGTTATGGCAAGGGCCGCGCCACACCCCTGCACCGCCACCAGGGTCAGGGGCGTCCCTAACCAAGGTGCCCCCCGCCTGTTGACGCCCTTAGGGACACACGATGACCGCAAGGCTCGCTACCTGGACACACACACACGCGCGCGCACACACAAAAAAAAAACCCACTACGATTGTCAAGTCGATAGCGTGCTGGTTTGCCATTCTGTGGTAACCGGTTCGAATCCTCACTGCTCCTGGGGATTTTTCACTGACAAATTCGGGTGGTTACTATCCCCCTCGAGTAAGGGAATGGGGATGTGAGGAACACGTTTCCAGTCGAAGAAGTAAATACAGTTTAGCGCTTCATTGTTTTGAAGTGGATATTGTCATTTAAAGTGACGATCAACATGTCTTAAGTGAGCAAACGTAGATTCAATTAATTTCTAAGAGTAATTTTGTATCTATATTTACAGAAAGACAAACGTTCCATAACTTTAAAGCACAAATGATTCACTAATTTTCACTTTATGCAAATTCTATCTAAGGATTTGACGTCGGTACATACATTGCGTTGCACAATGGCCTCTACATTTATTGCTGCAGTCTGAAAATACAATAAGAGCGTTTGGCTTAACCCCTTGAGACCCAGAACGTAATTTCCATTGTAATCTGGGTACCATTTGACGATTTTTAGTGAATATAAGCAATATTTCATAGATATGACCTGTTTAGTATCCTTGTCCACTAGTTAATTTGGTATATTCAGTCACTTTTCGTAATTTTATGGTTAACAACAGACGATTTTATATAGCCAAGGAAAGATCTGGGCGTGAAGGGATTAATGCGTCACAGATGTGTTGCCAGATGAGAGAAAAATCATCCCTTGGTCATCGTGTTTTCCCCGTGTGTTCAGATTGACGCCTTTGTCCCTGTGCTTCCACTAGTGAACGTCGCAGAGTTATTGCAAAGAGAGAGAGAAAATAAATTGTAGCCAGGTGTTTGCCCTTCCAAGATGAAAGGTATTAGAAGTATTAAAGGGGGGATTATTACAGGTGTGTGTGTGTGTGTGTGTGTGTGTGTGTGTGTGTGTGTGTGTGATGTTTGTGTGTATGTGTGTGTGTGTGTGTGTGGTGTTCCTCATATTCATTCTCTCACTCTCTTTCCTTCTCTCCCCCCTCTCTCTCTCTTTCTCTCCCCCCTCTCACTCTCTTTCTCTCTCAGTCTCTCCCTATCTCTCTCCCCCTTCTCTCTCTTCCTCGCTCTCCTCCCCCCTCTTTCTCTCTCTCTCTCCCCTCTCTCTCTCTCCTCCTCCCTTCTTTTTTTCTCTCTCCCCCCGCCGCCCCCCTTTCTCTCTCTCTCTCTCTCGCCTGTCTGGAGGAGTCGATGCCTTCTAGTTTATTCACACAAGCTACATCGTCCACGCCATTAAATTATGAACTCGGGATCACGTCAAGTCCATCTCCTTGTTTTGATATTTATTTATTTATTTTTATTTTTTTTTACATCACAGGGAACTGGCCAAGGGCACAAAAATGGGTAACACAAAGCCCGCTTAGTTGCCAGTCCCTATAAAGAAGACAGTAAGAGAATAAAATAAAAAAAAAGGAGTGGCCAATTTAGTTCGGGAGGTGTCTTGTTACTCTTCTTTTGAAAAGATTTAAGTCATAGGAAAGTGGAAAAATGAAACAGGAAGAGAGTTCCAGAGTTTACCAGTGAAAGGGATGAAAGAGTAAGATACTGATTAACTCCTTGCTTAGGAAGATGGACAGAATAGGGATGGGAATGAGTAGAAAGTCTTGTGCAGCGAGGCCGCGCGGGAGTGGGGAGGCATGCAGTTAGCAAGTTCAGAAGAGCAGTGAGCATGAACATAACGGTAGAAGAGAGCAAGAGAAGCAACATTGCGGTGGTGATTTAAAGATTGAAGACAGTCAGTCAGAGGAGAGGAGTTGATGAGACGAAAAGCTTTTGACTCAACCCTGTTTAGGAGAGCTGTATGAGTGGATCCTCCCCAAACATGTGAGACATACTCCATACATGGGCGGAAAAGGGCCCCTGTAGAGAGCAAGCAATTGGGAGGGAGAAAAAAAAGGACGCAGACGCCACAGCACACCTAACTTCTTAGAAGCTGTTTTAGCAAGAGATGAGATGTGAGATCTCCAGTTCAGATTTTTAGTAAAGGATAGTCCTAGAATGTTCATTGTAGAAGGAGACAGTTGAGTGTCATTGAAGAAGAGGGGATAGTTATCTGGTAGGTTTTGTCGAGTAGATAGGTGAAGAAATTGGGTTTTTGAGGCATTGAACAAAACAAGGTTTGCTTTGCCCAGCCTAATGAACTATTTCCTTGTTACCTCCGCCAACGAAGTTGGAGGGAGGTTATGTTTTCACCCCGATCTGTCTGTTTGTTTTTTTGTTTGTTTGTTTGTTAGTGTACAGGATTTCTCGAAACGTTACCAATAGATT